>PVKP010039556.1:0-20059 GCA_004027715.1 Plecturocebus donacophilus
TGGCCTGCCTTGCTAGGTTGGGGAAGTTTTCCTGGATAATATTCTGAAGAGTATTTTCCAGCTTGGATTCGTCCTCTTCGTCACATTCAGGTACACCTATCAAACGTAGATTAGGTCTTTTCACGTAGTCCCATATTTCTTGGAGACCTTGTTCATTCCTTTTTACGCTTTTTTCTGTCATCTTGCCTTCTCGTTTTATGGTTGAACTAATTTACATTCCCACCAACAGTGTAAAAGTGTTCCTATTTCTCCACATCCTCTCCATCTGTTGTCTCCAGATTTTTTAATGATCGCCATTCTAACTGGTGTGAGATGGTATCTCAATGTGGTTTTGATTTGTGTTTCTCTAATAATCAGTGATGATGAGGATTTTTTCATATGTTTTTTGGCCTCATGTATGTCTTCTTTTGAAAAGTGTCTGTTCATATCCTTTGCCCACTTTTGGGTGAGTTTTTTTCTTGTAAATCTATTTTACTTCTTTGTAGATTCTGGATAATGGCCCTTTGTCAGATGGGTAGATTGCAAAAATTTTTCCCATTCTATTGGTTGCTGGTTAATGCTAATGATTTTTTCTTTTGCTGTACGGAAGCTCTGAAGTTTAATTAGGTCCCATTAATAGCAGATCTCTCGGGAGAAACCCTACAAGCCAGAAGAGAGTGGTGGCCAATATTCAACATCCTAAAGAAAAGAACTTTCAACCTAGAATTTCATATTTAGCCAAACTAAGCTTCATAAGCAAAGGAGAAAGAAAATCCTTTATGAACAAACAATTGCTGAGATATTTCGTCAACACCAGGCCTGTTTGTCCTCTTAATTAACAGACCTGTTTATTGTTATATAATCAGTGTTCTTTTCTCTGGTAACATTCTTTACTCCAAATACATATTAATATATAGTCCCTATTTATTTTTATTTATGACAGTGTGATAGACCTTGTACTACCTTTTTACTTGACATTTTATTTTCATATTTCAACTGATTTCTTTTAGGTTGCATACAGTTGGTCCTGCATTTTTATCTATTCTGAAAATAGTTGACTTTTAATTGGATTGTGTAGACCACTTATATTTAATATAATTGTTCATATAAGTGGGCCTAAACCTACCATATTATTATTTGTATTCCACTTTCCTGTCAATTTTACCTTTTATTTCACTTTCTTTTTGGATAGCTAAATTTTGTTTATTCCCTTTTAATCTCCTTTGTTGGCTTAACAGCAAAAATTTGTATTTAAATTTTAACAGCTTCTTCATGATGTGTAGATTATACTTTTCACAGTATAATCTTTCTGGCATTTTTGGAGGGGGGACAAAGTTTCACTCTTGTTTCCCAGGCTGGAGTGCAATGACGTGATCTTGGCTCATCACAACATCTGCCTCCCAGGTTCAAGCGATTCTCCTGCCTCGGCCTCCAGAGTAGCTGGGATTACAGGTATATGCCACCATGCCCTGCTAATTTTGTATTTTTAGTAAAGATAGGGTTTCTCCATGTTAGTCAGGCTAGTCTCAAACTCCTGACCTCAGGTGATCTGCCTGCCTCAGTCTCCCAAAGTGCAGGGACCTTCTGTCACTATTTTACTATGTTTTGTAAAAATAATTATTTTTCAACAAAATATTTTAATTTTTCTCTTAATCTTTGAGCAATTTTTGTCACACATTTTACCTTTACATGTATTAAAAATCTCATAATTCTTTATTATTTTTGTTTTATGCAATTTTCTTTGTAAGAAAATTAAAATATGAAAATAGAAATAAAGCTACAAAATATGACTAATCAATTTCTCAAAAAGGCAGAAAGCCAATTCAATGGAGATAGGGTAGTCTTTTCAACACCTGATACTGTAGCAATTTGGCATCTATAGGCAACAACAACCACAACACCGAGAACCCATAAAAAATCATTAATGCCCATTAATGATAGACTGGATAAAGGAAATGTGGCACATATACACCATGGAATACTATGTGGTTATAAAAAATGATGAGTTCATGTCCTTTGCAGGACCATAGATGAAAGTGGAGATCATCATTCTCAGCAAACTGACACTAGAACAGAAAACCAAACACTGCATATTCTCACTCATAAGTGGGTGTTGAACAATGAGAACACATGGACACAGAGAGGGGAACATCATACACTGGGGCCTGGGAGGTGGGGGCCTAGGGTAGGCATAGCAGGGGGGTGGGAGTATTGGGGAGGGATAGCATTAGGAGAAATACCATGACGGGGCAATGGTTGCAGCAAACCACCACCACCACCATGGCACGTGTGTACCTACCTATATAACAAACCTGCAGGATCTGCACATTTACCCCAGAAGTATTAAAAAAAATCTTTATTAAAAAAAAACAAAATCTTTAAGTAAGAAGAAAGAAAAAGAAAGAAAGAAAGAAAGAGAAACAAAACAAATAATCTTTTACCTGAGCTTCACTCTTTTACAAAAATTAACTCATGTTGGGCTATGGATTTAAATATAAAGTATAAATCTAAACCTTTATGAAAACGCAGGAAAAATTCTGTAGGATCTAGAATTGGATGAAGAGTTCTTCAAATGACAACAAAATATAATCTATGAAAGAAAAAATACATATCTTGGACTTGATTAAAATTAAAAACTTCTGCTGTGTGAACATCTCTTAAGAGGATTAAAAACCAAGTACTGACTGGGAGAAAGTATTGGTAAATATATATCTGACAAAGGTCTTCTATCTAGAACATAAAAAAGTCTTCAATTTAAAGTTAAATAAACTAAATAGATGGTGGAAAAAAGACATAGATATTTTGCTGAAAAGAATATACAGATTAATTGATGAGAATTTGGGTTGTTTGCACTTTTTGGCCATAATAAATAATGCTTCTATAAACATTCATGTACAAGCTTCTTCATATACCTTCATTTCTCTAGTAATTATACCTAAGAATGGAATTTCTGGATTATATGAAAACCTTATATTTTACTAACTTAACAATTGTTAAATTGTCTTCTAAAGCAGATGTACAATTATATATTCCCTACCAGCAGTGTATGAAAGTTCTAATTTTGGCACTTCTTTACCAACATGTTATTATCTGATTATTTGTTTCTGATTATACTAGTGGGTATGTAGTAGTATCTCCATTGTATGATTTTTTTTTTACTAAAACTACTCATATTTTCTTTTCTTCTTGAGTCTGATTAGTTGTTATTGCTTCCCAGAAAATTGTTTGCAATATCTAAGTTTTCCTAAGTAGCACAAACTTTTAAATTTTATTATTCTCTTACTTTTTTAGGTCTTCTGTATTTATGTACAACTGTGTCAACATTTTATTTTATTTCTCTAAGGTTTTGCCTTCTACAATCTTGCTTTATTAGTTTTACCTAAAGTTCGCTTATTTTGTTATAATTTTTAATAAACCATTTTAGTTTTGTTAATCTACTCTAAAAATAATAAAGAGATTAAAAATAATTATATGAAAAGGTGTTCCATCTTATTAGCTATTGAGGAAATGAAAATTAAAACCATAGTGATATATCACTACACACTATCAGAATGGTTAAAATGTGAAATAGTGATAACATCAAATGCTTGCGATAATCTGGAGAAAATGAATCACTCACAGTTTTGGTATGAATGCAAAATAGCATATCTGTTCTGCGAAACATATTAACAATTATTTTAAAACTACAAATGGCTTTAGAATATGACTCAGAAATTATACTGTTTGACATTTACCCCAGAAAAATAAAAACATATTCTCACAGAAACTTATATGCAAATGTTCACAGCAGGTCTATTGATAATAATGCAACACTGAAAACTTACTCAAATGTCCACCACTATGTGTTGCTAAACAAATGTTACTGCATCTTGTATTATTTGAGGTTCTTCATATAAATAGAATTAGTAGGATATATTTTATACATAGGCACATACACACACACACACACACACACACAAACACACACACAGATGGACATTTAGAGAGAAACTGAATTTGATCACATGATTATGATAATTATGGGCATCAGAAGTCTCATAATCTTCCATCTACAAGAGGGAAGATCTGGAAAAGCTGGTAGTGTAATCGAGTCAATATCTGAAATCTGAGAACCTGAGACAAAAAGGAGTGAATTCTTTCTTTCTTAATCTTTTGTTATATTTAGGCTCTCAATGAATTGGATAATGCCTGCTCAAATTGGGAGGACCATCTATTTTATTAAGTTCAATAATTCATATTCTAATCTCATCTGGAAATATCATCATAGATACACTAAAAAACATTTAATGTGGGAACCCCATGGCCAATTTGACACATAAACTTAATAATCACAATTCCATAATATGGAATACTGTTCAGCAATGAAAAGGAACAAAGTGTTCATGCATGACACTTTACATAAACCTTAGTTAAGTTGTATTGTTTGAAAACAAATGCTAGAAAAATATTTTCAGAAGCCTATATATTAGGTGATTCTATTTATGTTATATTTTTAAAGCAACAAGACTAGGAGATTACAATTATGGAGATGAGGGATGATCAATGTGACACATAATCATTTCTTGTATATGTTTTATAACCTCCTGTAAATTCATAGTTATTTCAAAATAAAAAAATTGAACATATATCTTTTATAGCTATCCATTAAATTAAAATAGTCTAGTGTTCTTTATCATTTATATAGATGACCCTTCCCATTTAGTTTCATGTTTCTTATGTTGAAAACCTTGTTTTATTATATTTTAGTGAATGTTTATTGGTGACAAATTATTTCAAATTTTCCATGCCTTACAAATCCTTTTATCATTTCAGTTTGAAAGCTATTTTTATTGTTTATAGATTTCTAGGCCATTTTGTTTTTTCTTCCTGATTCTAAAGATGTTGCTCAATGCTCTTCCGGATTCCATCATTTTCAAATGGAAGTCTTCTGTCATTGTCATCTTTGCTCTTCTGTAAATAACATGTCTCTTTATTCTGACAGCTTTTAAGAGAATCTTACCACTGATTTTTAAGCAATTTGATAATTATATGATTTGATATAGTTTATTATTATTATTATTTACTTTCTGTTCATTGAGTTTTTTGGCTAAATATGTAAAATATATTTATAGTTTTTATCAAATTTGTAACATTTTGACATTTATACCAATGCATTTTCTGCCCAGGCTCTCTTCCATTTTACAGAGACTGCAGTTATATTTTGATTAAGCCTCTCGAATTTTTCCTACAGCTGATACTCTGTAAATTATTCTTCAGTCTTGATTCTCTCCAGGGCAAATAATAGAACACACTTGAGGTTTTTTTTTAACTTTTTTTTTTTTTTAAGGAGAAAGGGACTTACTATAGTGAAATATGTGCTTATAAGATGCCTTGGAAGAGTGGGCTCTCAACTGGACTTCCAGGAATGACTACTACAACCAGAAGACAAGACTGGTTCCAGAAATATATAACTTTAATTATTGTTCAGATATCTGGAAATGGTCACTATAACTATTGACTCCAGGGTCACACTATTCTTGCAGAATTGTTTTAGCAAAGTATGAATTCCCTCAAAAGTTACTGATTACCTTCCATTATGCTAGGGATCAACTCAAAAGTTTTACTACTTTTTCTACAGAAACAAACAACTAGGGAAAATACAAAAATTAAAAATGTGAAAATAAAATACAATGCCTCCAGAACTGTATTTGCCAAAAATCTACAGAAGAGGAAAAGGTCAAGCTTGAACCTCATTTGTACCTTTTATAGCATGTGTATGTGCTCTTGATTGACTAATCTCAAGTCACATCTGAAACACTTGCTACTAGAGAATCTGTAAAATGTATTTTTTATTTAACTTTTTCCAGCTTGTGTCACAAGGAGACACACTAGAAGTAAGGTTGAATAAATGTCATGAGCTTTTCATATCTATCACATTTTCATTCTTGACAGATAGTTCTAATAAGTATGGAATTTGAGGTTGACAGTTTTGTTTTTCAGTTATTTAAAGATATTATTCCACTATTTTTTTGCTTCTAAATTGCCATATGAAGTCAGTCTTCAGCCTGGAATCATATAAATTATGTATGTTTCCTTTCTGATTGCCTTAATAATTTTTCAAGATTTTATGCATTTTTATCTTCATGTGTCTAGGGGTGGATTTCTTTTTCTTTCCTTTTTTGGGGTTTGTTATAGCTCTTCATATGATAATTAGTATCTTTCATCAATTCTGGAAATTCTTAGGTAATATTTCTTCAAATATTGTCACTCCACATTTTCTCAGAGAATTCCAATTGGATGTATGCTAGACTGACATATTCTACCCTTCATATCTCTAAATCACTACTTTAGATTTCTACTCTTGTCTCTCAATAATAAATGGGCATAACATTGTTACATACTTTCTACAGTTTGCTAATATTTTATGTGATTGATATGCTTTCAATTACTCTAACTTTATTGTTTCTCAGAACATTTATGTAAAGTGTGGTAAAATAATAGTAATCATTGTTATTACTATTTTCCACATCACAAATACATACACTTACACAGGGTGTAAGACATGTACAAGGTTTCTGAGCCTGTATATTTTAACTCTTTACAATGTCTTATATTATTTGTTTAAACCCTATAGAAAATAAGTTGAATCACCATGAGTTTATTAGACTATTCTTTTCCCTTTAAAAACATGACATAATTTGACGAGACGAAGTTCACCAGTTATCTATGATGAGTAGTTTCAGGGTTTGGTAGGAAAATTTGGGTAGTGCCAATCACTATAGTATATTATGATTCAAAAATAATTGCAAATGCATACATAAAAATAGGGAGAGTAGATATTCACATTTGTTATACTGATGTCAGTGTTTCCATTTAGCATGATTCAAGGTTTTTGTTTTGCGATTTTGTGTACTGTGCATTGCTATTTAAAGACTCACACATCTATGCTATGGATTTTTCCATGTATCCGTGTAAGAGGAACCAGCTCTTCATCATGGGATTGATTCCAGAGCATACTTACAAGACATCTATCTTTAGGAAAGATTACGGACAGTTGTTAATCAGTGGTTCCAATAACATAGATGCTAGTACAGAATAGAAGAGGAGCCAAGACTGTGGCTTGACCAGAGATAAAATTTCACCACTTACTGTCTGAGTAAACCAACATGTTTTTCAAACCCAAGAGGAATATTTTAGAAAGAATGATAGATCAGTCTACTAGTCATGTCTACTGGATAATATGTCAGTAGTAAATAAATGACTGAAAGTCCATTCTTTAACAAATACTTCATTAGAAACTCCTACAAGGAGTATTATAAAACAATAAGTGTGAATGAATTAAAATATAACAATGGCATTAAATGAGAAGATTCAATTAAAACAAAATACTACTTTATGACTCCATTTGTGTAAAGTTTACAAACAGGAAACTTCATGATATCATGAAGGATATAACAATCTCTTGGGGAGGATGGTTACTAGAAGAAACCAGTATGGGGTGGCTGGAAAGCCAGTGATATTCTGCTTCTTGATGTGATTCTGGCTATCTAGGTGTCTTCAATTTAGTGTCAAAAAACAAATGGCAAATGGCATGAACAGATACTTTTCAAAAGAAGATGTATATGTAGCCAATAATCATATGAAATAAAAGCTCAGTATCACTGATCATTAGAGAAATGCAAATACCTGAAATGAGATATCATCTCATACCAGTCAGAATGGCCATTATTAAAAAGACAAAAAAAGATGCTGGTGAGGTTTCAGAGAAAAGGGAACCCTTATATGGTATTGGTGGAAGTGTAAATTAATTTGGTCATTGTGGAAGACAGTATGATGATTCCTCAAAGACCTAAAGACAGAAATACTATTTGATCCAGCAATCCCATTACTGGGTATATGCCCAAAGGAATATAAATCATTCTATTATAAAGATGCATGTATACATATGTTCATTTATGCACTATTCACAATAGCAGTGACATGGAATCAATTTAAATGCCCATCAGTGATGGACTGGATAGAGAAAATGTGGTACATATACATAATGAAATACTATGTAGTCATAAAAAGGAAAAAGATTATGTCCTTTGCAGTAACATGGTTGGAGATGGAGGCCATTATCCTTAGCAAACTAATACAGGAACAAAAAACCAAATACTGCATGTTCTCACTTAGAAGTGGGAGCTAAATGATGAGAGCACATGGACACATAAAGGAGAACAACACACACTGGAGCATATGAGAAGGTGAAGAGTGGAAGGAGGGAAAGGATCAGGAAATATAACTAATGGGTATTACACTTAATATCTGTGTGAAAAAAAATAATCCCTATAACAAGCCGCCAGGACACAAGTTTACCTAAATACAAACATGCACATACATCACTGAATGTTAAAGTTAAAGAAATCGTTCCCAAAATTTCAAAATATAGAAATGGTATAAAAGAGCAAACAGAGTAAAACATTTGTGAAAAGTAAATTTTTACTTAATTTCTGTATTAATATATTGAAAGCATTTATCTCAGGTGATACTTGGCTAGATTGTTTTAGACTTTTAAGGGATGGGAGCCAAATATTTTTTTCTATGTTACCCAATTATGCCCCATGTGTCCTTGCACTGAGATGTGTTTAATGTTGGTCACTGGGTCAAAACAGGGACTTGACAACCTGATTTACAAAAAATGTGATGGAATACTACAAGATAAACTCTTCATGTGAATGAATTTATATTACATAACAAATAAATTTAGAATTTTAAGAACTGAGATTTAAATAACCTTTTGTTGTCCCTATATACATTTTACTTTTTTAAAATTTCTTCTATACTTCTCTTTTATTGGCTATGCAAATAATCCTTTGAATACAGCATTTAAGTGAAGTAGTGATTCTATCAATTACACTGTTAAGCTCACAGAGCATGCTTATCTGTATATTAACTCTTCGGGATTTTATTTTACTACTCGGCCCTTATTTTGCCTCAGATCTGATTATTTTTAGTTTTGAAATTTGAAAATAGTTTAATTGTTAAGGCCATTTGCCATTATTTCCCAAAAATACAACATGAATGCATATACATAAACACTTACCTTAAATTTCCATAGCATTTTAACATTCCAAGAGTTACTACCACCAAATTAGCACTTACTAATCAATCCTTGTTTTTCTCATCACAGTCACTCTTTAAGGTAGATGGTAACTAATACGATTTGGCTCTGTGTCTTACCCAAATCTTCAGGTTGAATTGTAATTCCCAATGATGGGGAGGGTCCTGGTGGGAGGTGATTGGATCATGGGGGTGGATTTCCACATTGTTATTCTTAAAATAGTGAGTTCTCATGAGATCTGATAGTTTAAAAGTGTGTAGGACTTCACTCTCTTACTGTCCTGCTCCACCATGTGATGATAGCACTTGCTTCCCCTTCACCTTCCACTATTATTGTAAGTATCATAAGGCCTCCCCAGCCATGTCTTCTGTATAGCCTGTAGAACAGTGAGTAAGTATCATAAGGCCTCCCCAGCCATGCCTCCTTGTATAGCTTGTGGAACAGTGAGTCAGTTACACTTCTTAAAAGTTGTCCAGTCTCTGATAGTTTTTTTATAGTAGTGTGAGAACAGGTCAATACAGTAACATTATGGTTTCTTTTTTAATACTTCAGAAATTCGAAGGTTAAAATGCCAAATATCAAGTGGCTAGTTAAGAGTAGATGCGCTATTTAAATCCAGATTGTTTAAGTCAAAGTGGTACCCATTCCAATATTCAGGAAACAAATATGTGTAGATGTATTATACTTATCTTTCTTGTGTTGACATTAGGCATAATGACAGCATAGCACAATCAGAGAAACAGTAGGAATAAAAATAATGTTGAGAGAAAAGGAAAGAAAGAGAACATGAGTGAGTCTTAATTTTAACTTTACCTAGGTGCCACTTCTATTAAAAATCGGTATGACCCCAAAGGAACAGTTTCCAACCTATGTTCCAGTTTTGTTTTGGATTTTTTTAGAACATCACTGGAAAATAAAAATAGCAGTAATAAAAATTCAGAGACATAGATGGCCAAACAATAATTTGGCCAGCACAAATATAAGCAAAATTAAATAGTTTCCTTCACTTAAAATACGTCTTTCCCTTTACTGCAGCAGTATAAAGGGAAAGTAACTTAATTGACCATGAAATCCTTTTGACTTTTTTCCCATGAGCTATATCACACTTTGTTTCACAAAACACACCTAAAAAACAATGCATCCAGAAATTATTCATCTGTATGAGGGAAATCAGTCCACGCTAGAATTTATACAGGAAAAATTAAGAAAAAAAATGCATATACTGTTTTCTCTAAATAGAATTATGCACTACAACAAGAGTAGTTTGTTGCTTAGTGTTCTAATTATAAAGACTATATGCCTGTATTTCCAGACACAAAATTCCTTATATATCCTATTCTTCATCAAAACTGGGCCACAGACTTTAAGGGAACCATGTGATAAATTTTCTCTGAAACTCTCAGTCTGTGTGATTGATGTTCACAAGAAATTGCTCAACAAGAAATTGTTATTAAACTACATGTGTACATATTTAGAAAGTTAAAATGAAATCTATTAAGAAAAAAACTCAAAGATCTACTTTTGAATAGCCATCCAAGGTGGCTTCCTCATTTAGGAGGAAGAATTCTAAAAACTGGCTAAGGGGGTCATGATCCATGAAAAAACTAGACACTTTGGTTTAACTCAAGTCAGCACAAATGGGCCTATAGTCAGATCCTTTTTGACCCCAGATGATTAAATAGACAGGGTTGCTCAATATAGCAAGGGAACTGTGCCCTGACCTCTCTTCTGGTTCATACACTGTTGTTTCAGGACACTACACTATTTGGATTTCTGCATGGGGTAGAATAATAATGCTTCTGTGTGTTGGGTTTTTTATTTTGGTTTGTTTTTTCAATATCTTCAGTAAGTTTCCCCTACAGGAAGGTAGAAACAACCTGTGTTGGATAATTAATTTTTAGTATTCTAGATCTTTTAATAGCCTTTCCACACTGAGAGTTTTTTCTGCTTATGGATTATTTCCAGGAGAGTTTAATAGTCATGTGTAATTTAAGGACAATTAGAAACTTTAGCAGGATTCTATTTATTTCCCACCCAGTTCCCTGTATTTCCATCATCAACTCTGCTGTGGCATCAGTCCCTAAGCTGCTGTGAGTTCATTGATTGATACCTGCATTATTTCCCTGGAGATTTTCCTTGGGAGGTTAAAGCTGCCTTCCCCAACAAGCTTGGGGGTTAAGTGTCATCCTCCACCCCTTGTTTCCAAGAAGAACAGATGCAGTTTAGATTCCAAAAGTCATGTGAAGAGAATGTTGAATTTGAATTCATCTGAAACCACACTACTATTTGCCCCTTCAGCATTCCTATCATGTTCCTTTCATCCTACTAGTTTCTCTTGAGAACTCTCCCACAAGAAATCAAATACATACAATGTTGACATCAGATCCTACATTGAGAGAAACAAATATAAAATGAATGGCAAACAGAAAATGCTAAGGAATGAAGGGGCAAGGACATGCAACTCCAACATTTATTTAAGAATCCAGGAACCAAGAATGACCCAATGTACTATAGTTTCCTGGCATATTGACTATATGCAAATAAACAAATAAAACACAAGTAGGATTAGTCAGATGTTTGTAAGTCATTAATAATGAAACAGACTGGAGAAACTAGATAAAACTATTAGCTAACAGCAAATGGGGCACTCAAGAAGACAACATAAGAGTGGGTAAAATTAATTTTATATCAAGTTATGATGTAAATGGATTTTAACACTTGTATTAGGCTATTCTTGCACTGCTATAAAGGAATACCTGAGGTTGGGTAATTTATAAAGACAAGAGGTTTAATTGGCTCACAATTCTGCAGACTGCGTAGGAAGCATGGGACTGGCAACTGCTTGGCTTTTGGAGGAGAAGATTATACTCATGGCAGAAGGTGAAGTAGGAGAAGGCATCTCCCATGGTGGAAGTGGAAGTAAGGTGGGGGAACCAGGAGCAAGAGGTGGAGGGGAGGTGCCATACACTTTTACAAAACCAGATCTTGTAAGAACTCACTATAGTGAAGGCAGAACCATATGGATGATGCTAAACCAGTCATGAGAAATCCACTCCCATTATCCAATCACTTCCCACCAGGCCCCATCTCCAACATTAGGGATTACAATTCAACATGTTATTTGGCAGGGACATATATTCAAACTATTACAACACTGAAAAAATCTGTTTAATAGACATACTTATATGCAAGGCTCTCAAAGAATGGTGGGTTTAAGAAAGCCCAGGAGAACTCATTTCAGAAAAAAGGAGCCCTTCATAAATGAGAAGAAAGTTTTGGATTTTTCCTGAGGGAAATGCCAGATCTAGATATGGGCAAGAGAAGAATGCCTTCCAGAGAATATACCAGGTTAAGAGAGATCAACAACAAAGCTGAGCTATAAGTATTGGTGAAGGAGGTGGAGAGATATGAAGTTGAGAGTCTAATATAAGTAAAGTTAAAAATAATCATCTTTAATCTGACTATTTATAACTCTATTTTGCCTCAGTAAATGATCAGAAATGCAAGGCTGAAAAGAATAAAATATTTCTGCAGGCTTGAACATTCTTACTATGCTTATTAGAGAAAAATGACCACTATTGCTGATTCTGAAGATGAAAATATGAACCAACAGCATCTTAGACCAAACTTTAAAGATAAAAAAGATTGATCACTCACAAGAAGGGCCCACAGTAGCACAATAGTTGGTGGTTGGGCTAACCAAAAATTCAGTCTTATTAAAAGTAAAGCTCAGTTGCAGATTAATTTTGCATTTCACCTTAGTTGCCAGACATATCAAAATAACTCACCATTTCTGAGAAAAACAGAAAAATGAAACAGTAGTACACTTCAAATTCCTCTATTCCTTTATATACAGTTTCTTGCTTACAATTAAAAATATGAAATAGGCAACAAATTAGGCAATATTTAAAAATAATTATATATGTTCAAGGACTTACAGGCAAAGAGAAAGTGAATAAATGAAGAGAAATATATTCTCAGCTAAGAAAGGGAATCTGTACAAAATAATCAAGTAAAAATTCTAGAAGTAAAAAAAAACCACATATAAGATAGAAAAAGGAACACAAACAAACCAAGGAAGAAAACAATGAACATTAGATAAATTTGATACTAGAGTAAAAACTGCAGAAGAAAGGATCAATGAACTTGAAAAACTGAAGAAGGTCAATAAGCATTAATTATGCAGAAGCATACAGAAAACAAATTTAAAAACCAAATAGAATGTAAATAACTAGTGAAACAACCTTAAACAGTCTAAAATATGTGTAAGTGGAGTCCAAGAAGACTAAAAAATATGTGAAACAGTTTTGCTGACACCCTCATATAAAGGAATCACCAAGCCTTTATCTGAGTGGAATCTGTTTTAAGAGATCATCCATGAGGCAGGCAACCCTTGATAGTGGAAACCTCAGTGCCCAGTTAAAGAAAGAGGTTTTGAGTTTTTCATTTCTATGTTTAGTCATCAAAATGTATTTTGCAGTCTCATCTGAGTAATCTAGAAACTATTTACTCTTGTAATAAAGAGAAGAATTTAAACATTCAAGATGGATATAAGGGAGATATGCAAAAATCAGATTAAGGCAACTGCTTTTTTTTTCAATTAGGAAAAATGTAAATTTAGCACAATGTAGTGGCTACTTACTGAAGACTGAGTTGGGATATCTAGTTTCTAGGCCAGAATTACTCCCTAATTATTACTGTGAGTTTGGGCAGAGTAATTTTCTTTCCCTTAGTCCCAATTTCCATTTCCATAAGATGAAGTATTACAAATTGATCTTGTGGTCTTATATAACTCTAAGAGTCTATGAAATTAATGGCTAATTTAGGAATCATTAAACTATGGCAGAGAGCCAAATCTAGTTCACTGTCTCCTTTTGTAGATAAAGTTTTATTAGAACACAGACATGGTCATTTGTTAACATATTGTCTATGACTGCTTTGAAGCTACAATGGCAGAGTTGAGTAGGTACAACAAAGACCATATGACCTGCAAAGCATACAATATTTACTATCTGCACCTTTACAAAAAAAAATTCACCAACCTTTGGCTTACCTGAGTGGAAATACACCTGTTAAAACATCCTCAGTGTCCTAATTCAGTATTCAGAGTCATAGCCCTGCCTGACTAATTTTTCTGCTGCCAAGACTCACTGACTGCCCTTTTCAAGCAATTGAGCACCATATTCCCCTGAGAGAAGATAATGACACTAAATTGTAGTGAGAAGCAGCAGAAAGGGTTTTCAAAGAGAAAGGAATGCATAATCAAAAACATGAATTAAAAAACGGAGAAAATATATGCATGTTGTCATCTGCAGAATATATTTTATATAAAGATGTTTTATTATTGTCATTAGTATTATTGACACAGACTCCAATCCTACTGTTTCTAGACATATAGTAGGATTTCATGTCACATGGCAAAATACCTTTTTGTCATGTGACATAATCAAAAGTACAATATATCATCGTTTTACATTCCCAGTGATTAAGTTTGAAAATCTTGGGGGAAATTATGGGGATGGACTTAAAATTCTAACTACCACATTGCTGAACAAGATATGAACCAAAATGACATGTTTTACTTCCACGAAGTTAGTTTTATGAGCCATGAAAGTTTTGCTATATCTTTTTTTTCAACTTATCTCCAGCAGTTAGCAACATTCCAATGACATCTATTTTATCAGCTGGAGTTAAAGAGTAAGGTAATATAGATTTGAGACTCCAGCTAATCTGTATTGTATGTAATGAGAAATATATTTTTAATTTTTTGAATTAAAATCTATGTGCAATAAAATGCACTCATGTTAGGAGTAAAATCAAATGAGTTTTGAGAAAAATATTTGCTAAATATTTATAAAATATAAAATATCTGGCCAGGCGTGGTGGCTCATACCTGTAATCCTAGCACTTATGGAGGCCAAGTTGGGTGGATCTCTTGAGCTCAAGAGTTCAAGTCCAGCCTGGGAAACATGGCCAGACTCTGTCTCTATAAAAAATATAGCAATTAGATAGGTGTGGTGGTGCATACCTGTAATCCCAGTTACTCAAGAGGCTGAGGTGGGAGGATTGCTTGAACCTGGGAGTTGGAGGTTGCAAATGAGCCAAGATTGCATGCCTGTACTCCAGTCTGGGTGACAGAGCAAGACCCTGTCTCAAAAAAATATATATATATACATATTTTTTATAAATATAAAACATATATATATGTTTTATATTTATAAATTTATATTAAAACATATATATAAATATAAAACATATATATATATATATATGTATGTATAATCTGTATAGTATACCAGTAAAGACACAGAACAATTCCACAATGCAAAAATATTTCTTTTGTGTTTCTTCTTAGTCAGTCTCTGCTCAACCACTCTTCTGATACCCATCACCACTGACCATATTCATCAGTTCTTGATGGACATATAAATGAAATCAGTAGGTATGTGTTATTATGCATGTTCCTTCTTTTGCTCAGCATAGTATTTTTAAAATTTACTTCATCAGTAAATTTCTCAGTAGTTTACTATTTTTATTAAGTGATATTTTATATTAATATATATTTATATACTTATATATAATATTTGTATGCATAAACATACTATGTATGTATATGTATATTACTATGTATGTATATGTATGCATAAACATACTATGAATCTTGCTCTGTCAACCAGGCTGGAGTGCAGTGGCATGATCTCAGCTCACTGCAACCTCAAATGATTCTCCTGTCTGTTTCCTGAGTAGATGGGACTACAGACATGCAGCACCATGCCTGGCTAATTTTTGTATTTTTAATAGAGATGGGGTTTCTCCATATTGGCCAGGCTGGTCTCAAACTCCTGATCTCAGGTGCTCTGCCCACCTTGGCCTCCTAATGTGCTGGGATTACAGGCATGAACCACCGTGCCCAGCCTATATACTATATATTTGTAAAAAATATTCTATAATTTTGTATCCATTATTCTGTTGAGTGTCATTTGTATGGTATGACTTAAATTTTTATAAAAATTCTTGAATTATATTTCTCATTTCCTTTTGGTAAATACTCAGGAGTAGAGCTCTTACATAATGTTGGGTTCATGTGCTTTAAATTTATAAGCAACTTCTACTTTTCAAAAGTGCTTTTATTACTTATACTGCCACTAACAACACTTTGGACTTCTAGTTTTTCCACATTTTCCAAATTTGATACTATCAATTTATAAAAAATACAACTTTTTGTATACATATTTCTCTTCCATTGTATTCCTGTCTCAATTCATTTGTATAGTTTTGTTTTTGTAGAAACGGGGTCTCATTATGTTGCCCAGGCTCTCTCAAACAATCCTCCTTTCCTGTCTTAGCCTCCCCAAGTGCTAAGATTGTAGGCATGAATGATTGCACCAGGCCAAGACAGTTCCACTTATACTTTCTGATCTTTATGCCACTTATTTCTTTTCCTTGACACAAAAAATTGAAAACCTTAAATAAAATGCTGAATAGAAGTGATACGAGTAGATATACTTTCTATGTTCTTTATTTCAGGGTGAAAGTGTTTAGTCTTTGACCATTAAGTCTAACAGTACACTAATTTTATGTGACTATTACCAGACTGAGAAGGTTCCCTTCAATTTTTAATTTGCTGGGAGGTTTTATAGTAAAAGAGAGTTGAATTTTGTTAAAAATATTTTTGGCTCATTTCTTTTTATGGCTACATAGTATTCCACGGTGTATATGTATGACATTTTCTTTATCCAGTCTATCACTGATGGGCATTTGGGTTGATTCCATGTCTTTACTATTATGCATAGTGCTGCAGTGAACATGTGTGTGCATTTATCTTTGCAATGGAATAATTTATATTTCTATATGGGATTGCTGGGCCAAATGGTATTTCTAGTTCTAGATCTTTGAGGAATCACCATATCGTCTTCCGCAATGGTTCAACTAATTTACACTCCCATCAACAGTGTAAAAGCATTCCTATTTTTCTGCAACTTCACCAGCATCTGTTGTTTCTTGACTTTTTAATAATCACCATTCCTACTGGCAGGAGATGGTATCTCATCATAGTTTTGATTTGCATTTCTCTAATGATCAGGGATGTTGAGCTTTTTTAAAAAATATATATTTGTTGACCACATTAATGTCTTCTTTTGAGAAGTGTCCATTCATGTGGTTTGTCCACTTTTTAAAGGGATTGTTTATGTTTCTTGTAAATTTGTTTAAGTTCCTTGTAGATTCTTGATATTAGACCTTTTTGAGATGGATAGATTGCAAAAGTGTTCTTCCACACTGTACATTGCCTGTTCACTCTGATGATAGTTTCTTTGGCTGTGCAGAAGCTCTTTAGTTTAATTAGATCCCAGACATGAATGAAGCTGGAAACCATTATCCTCAACAAACTAATGCAGGAGCGGAAAACAAAACACCAAATGTTCTCACTAACAAGTGGGAGCTGAACAGTGAGAACACATGGACAGAGGGAGGGGAACAACACACATTGAGGCCTGTCAGTATTGTGGGGTCAGAGGAAGGAGAGCATTAGGAAAAATAGCTAATGCATTCTGGGCTTAATACCTAGGTGATGGGTTGATAGGTGCAGCAAACCACCACTGCACATGTTTACCTACGTAACAAACGTGCACATCCTGCACATGTACCCAGGAACTTAAAAGTGAAAATTCAGAAAAAGTCTTTTGCAACTATAGAAGTGAACCTATGTGTATTCTTTTATATTGTTATTTAATTACATTGATTTTTAATTTTTAAAATTTTACATAGTGATATATTATTCTAGTTATATATTACTAGATTTCATTTATTTATTATTCTTTGTATGATATATGTGTGATTTTTTTGTAATATTTTAATCATATTTTGGTTTTAGGATTACGTTGCCTTCATAAAACAATGAGGGATTTATCCTCCAGTATTTGATAAAAGATTAATGTTTAGGATTACATTTTTTAAAAATGTGTAACAGAATTAGCCTGAGAAACCATCTAGGCTTGAAATATTCTTTGTGGAAAGATGTTAGTTTAAGAATTTCATTTCTTCATGATGCATAAAGATAGATTTTTTTTTCTTTTTGTCATTTTTGAAAAGTTTTGCTTTTCAGTGATTTAGTTCATTTCTTCTAAATTATATTTATTGTCATAAATTTGTGTATTACATGTTGTACTTTTAATATGTATAAAATGTCTAGCAGTACCTCCTCTTTATTTTTTCAATTTTGCATATCTGATAAAGAAAGCAACTTTTAGCAGTGTTTTTTCTTCTGTTTGTTTTCTAATTTATTGTTCTCTACTCTGACCATTATTATTTGCTTCCTTATGTTTAATACAGATGTAACTTACATTTGTTTTCCCAGATGGAGATATTTAGTTTTGAGCCTTTCTTCTTTACTAATATGAGGATATAAAGCTACATATTTCTCTGCAAGCACTGTTTTAGCTATATTCCGTAAATTTTGATATGGTATAACTTTACTGTCTTTTAGTTGAAACTATGGTTTCTATTTAGCTTTTTTTGACATATAAGTTATATGCAATTGTGTTACCTTTTAAATATTAGTAGCTTTTCTGGATATTTCTAATGGTTTCTACTTTAATTCTATTATGATCAAAAATAATAAAAGTTTAGTCATATGAGACTGAGTGACATTTTATTTCCAATCATAAGGTATATCCCTGTTATCACTCCATGTACACCTAAAGTATGTATTCTTAATTGGATTTCATGCTCTGCAAATTTTAATTACAAGTCAATTTACAGTATTTTTCAGAATATTATAAGAGTAGAATACTATAGCAAAGTATTCTATTGCTTACTAAATTTTTTTGTCTAGCTATTTTACTAATTACTTAGTGAGGGATGTTAAAATTCTCAATTACAACTGAATATGTCTCTTTTTACCTTTATTTTTCTGTCAGTTTTTCTTTGCATATTTTAAAGTGGTATTATCATTTGCCTATATCTTCAGGGTTGTTATATCTTTCTTGTGGAATTTTCTCATTATGAAATATATTCCTTTCTATGATTTATTTAAATCAAATTCTACTTAGAATGAAATTACTTACCACTCATTCCTTTATGCTTACTATTTGCATATTATGTCTCTTGTAGATGATACAGAGTAGTATCTTTTGTTAAAATGCAGTTTGACAGTCTCTCTCTTTTATTCATAGTTTTTGAATTTTTAATTTTTTATACTTACAGTTATTTAACTTCATGAGAAAACAAATATTACAAAGAATATATTTACCTTCTTATGGATTATTGTTTTTAAAAAATAATTATTTAATTGCTTTTTAAAAAAAATTTAATTTTTCTGAGCACATAGCAGGTACATATATTTGTGGGATACATAAGATGTTTTGATGCAGGCATGCAACGTGAAATAAGTGCATCCTGGAGAACAGGGCATCTATTCTCTCAAACATTTGTCCTTTGAGTTACAAACAATCCAATTACACTCTTTAAGTTATTTAAAGTTATTTTTAAATGTAAAATTAAGTTGTTATGACTATAGTCACCTGTTGTACTATTGTAGTAGGTTTTATTCATTCTATTTTTTGTACCCATTAACCATCCCCATCTTCCCCTGTCCCCACTACTCTTCTCAGCTTCTGATAAACACCCTTCTACTCTCTATGTCCATGAATTCAATAGTTTTCATTTTTAGATCTCATATATAAGTGAGAACATGCTATGTTTATCTTTCTATGTCTTTTTGATTTCATTTAACATAATAATCTCCAGTTCCCTCCTTGTTGTGCTAATGATTGGATCACATTCTTTTTTTTTTTTTTTTTGACATTAATATGAGACCTCTTTATGGTTAGATTTTTGGAGTCTAGTAGTTTTCAACAACAACAAAAACAACAAAAATTTGCACTTGCCATTAATTACCTTCAACACATCTCTTAGTTCTTTTACCTGTTTTATTTTAGCCAATCACAGATCATTATCTTTTTCCAAACAATTCCGATCATATGCATTATTTTATTAGAT
>PVKP010039557.1:0-10267 GCA_004027715.1 Plecturocebus donacophilus
ACGACCCCTGCACACCTGCCGCCTTTCCATCTTCCTGGACCAGCCTTTGCCGCGCCCCCGAGCACGCTTTCAGCACCACAGGCTTTTTGCAGAAATGCTGATTTCCAGTCCACCTCCTGCCGACGTTTCTGCAGGGAAAAAGGAATCACCCCAGTTGCCAAGGAGGCAGGAGAGTGTAGTAAACACTGGTGGCCCGTTTTTGGACACCCTAGTCACCCCTGCAGAGCACCAGAGCAGCCATTTTTCTGGCCGCGGGACACTACAGTACTACAGGGTGGGGCCATTTTGCTTCTGGCCTGGCCCGGAAGCCGGCTCCTAGCGCCTCCCAGCTTGCTAAGGACCGCAGTGCGCATGCTTCTCCTTCCACCCCCAAACTTCTCTCTTGGTGCCGGCCGTGGGGTCTTTTAGAAGCAAGCTTAGGAGCCGCCAGTTCTCACCTCCACGTGCTGGGGTGACTAGACTCTGAGCGGGCTCAGCACCTTTGCTGCAGCCCCAGCTCTCCAGGAGGCGAGAACCAGCCTCCATCTTTGAGACTTAGGGAGGAGCAAGTCCACTGAAACTTAGGTTTTAGGTTTGCGTTTGGGATGTGGAAGCCACATCCTCCACAGTTTCTCAGAAAAGGTGTGCTTTGGGTAATGAGGCTGTGCCTCGTTTGGCATCTTGTGTTTGCTTCAATTAGTTAAACACTGGAGTAGTTGAGGGGAGCGAGGTGGGTACTCTAGACACTCTTGAGGACCTGCTAGGTGCCAGGCACTCAGCTTAGCCACACTTTGAGATTCGTATTCTTTTTCCTCATTGGAAGTGGCTCTCTAGGCCCATTTTTCTGTGAACTAAAGAGATCCTTCCTTCTCGTCTGTCAACCACAGGTTCCAAGTTTACCTCTTTCATGAGGCCTCCAGAAATGATTTCAAGTCAACAGAGACCACACCTCAAATTTCATTATAAGCGCTATGTGTTGTATTAATTTTAAACACATTTAAATCCCCTAGTTATTTCTTCCTGTTCACCATCTCTAAATATGTTAAAGTGTAAATAGTTACAAATGAGGTATTTTCCAACACCTTTCCTTCCCCTTACAAATACTCCTTACATCCAGTACCCTCCTGGCCTGGGTTAGCTGACAGTTTCCATTTTGTGTACTTTTATTAATTTACTCAGCAAAACCTCCGTGAAACACCTACAATGGGCAGGTGTGAGAGAGACAAAGATAACACATCCAAGCCCTTGAGGATTTCAAATTCTATTATGGGAAAAGTTCCAACGGGAAATATTGTCACAGAGTTGTGAATGGAGCTGTGAAAACAGAAGAGCAACTTACCCAAGAAAGAGTCGGTGAGGCCTTCCACAGGCTGTGTGAGCAGGGTTTTGAAGGATGAATATGAGTATGCTATATAGATAAGAGGGAAAGGTATTCCAGGCAGAACACATTGTACATGCAAAGGCATAGAGTCATCAGGTGACCAAGCAAGGCCCAGAAAATAATGGACATTTGAGAAGAGCTGGAATGAGTTGCAGTGAAGATGACTAGCAAGCATTAGTTTGGCAGGGGAGGGTGTCAGCATAGAGGGACAACTTTTCACACTATGTTTATATGCTTAGGAGATTAGATGTTATACAGTCAGCAACCAGTACCCAGTAGAAGTTTATAAAATCACCTTTAGGTTTCAGGGTTTTCTTTTCTTCTTTTCTTTTCTTTTTCTTTTTGAGACAGGGCTTTGTGATCCAGGCTGGAATGCAGTGGCATGATCACAGAAGATTTTTTTAAATAGAGATAAACTTGGAATAAATTTCTGGCTTGGTAATTGTGGTTAGGTTATACACAGTGCCCAGGATAATGCTGGACACACAGAAGACAATAAATAAGATCCTACCAAATAGGAGTTCAAGGAAACGCAGAAAAGACGAATCATGGAAAGAGACAAGGCCATACTTACCACTTTTCTAAATCTTAGATGCCATAGCTCATTCTACTAAAGACTAAAGGCTCTGCAATGATAGAGTTAATCTTCTCAAAAAGAACAACTCTGTGCTTACAGGTGCTGTCAGTACCTTAGCTGTTGCTGTGAAAACTCTGTATATATTATTTGGCATTGTGTGTCCCTACTGCTCTGCAGGGGTGACCATTGTATTAGTCCACTCTCACATTGCCATAAAGAACTACCTGAGACTGGGTAGTTTATAAAGAAAAGAGGTTTAATTGACTTATAGTTCCATAGGAAGCATGGATGGGGAAGCCTCAGGAAACTTAACAACATGGCAGAAGGGGAAGCCGGCACGTCTTACGTGGCTGGAGAAGGAAAGAGAGAGCAAAGAGGGAGGCGCAACATACTTTCAAATAACCAGATCTCATGGGAACTTACTCACTGTTACAAGAATAGCAAGGGGAAAATCCACCTCCATGATTCAATCACCTCCCACCTGGCCCTTCCTCCAATGCTAGAGATTAAAATTCGACATGAGATTTGGGCAGGGACACAAATCCAAACCATGTCAACTATGACACAACTTGCTCTCACCTTACAGCTGAGGAAGTGGGGCACAAAGCACATTCATTCATTCATTTCATACTTAGCGAGGGCCTGTCCTCACTACCCCATCTTATCATGGCTGATGAAATGATTCTCCTGTGTCTAGAAATAAATGTGGAGGTGCAGTCATCAGATTAAAGTATTTTGAGAAAATAGGTACAGATGGTTGAGCATTTCTGTAACACTTTCTCAAACTTCTTTCATCTTCCTCCTCCTCCTCCTCCTGCTTTAATGTAGTTAAAGGAACTGCTTAAGGTGAGACTTGGTTTCAAATCCCACCCAGCTCTGTCGCTTACTAACTATAGGACCTCAGCTGAGTCACTTTCCTCCTCTTAGTTTCAGTTGCTTTTCTAGATAACAGACTTGTAAGGATTAAATGAGATGTGCAGAAAGGGCCTAGAGTAGCACCTGGTACCAAGTCAGTCCTTAAAACATGGTGCCCATTATTGTAACAGACTCTTTTTGATACCGTTGGATGAATTCCAAGAAGGACCGACCCACATCTAAAGTGTACTAGGGTGAGATTTTGGAGAATTGTCCAGGAAGCTCCCACCTTATATTTGGTTTCACTTGGATTCTGACAGCCAGATCTGTGTTCCCAATTTCAAAATCTTTTGGCCAGATATGGTGGCTCACATCTGTAATCCTAGCACTTTGAGAGGCCAAGGCAGGTAGATTGCTTGAACCCAGGAATCTGAGACTAGCCTGGGAAACATGGTAGAACCCCGTCTCTACAAAATGTTTAAAAAATTAGCCAGGTGTGGTGGTCCATGCCTGTGGTCCCAACTACTCGGGAGGCTGAGGTGGGAGGACTGCTTGAGTCTGGGAGGTTGAGGCTGCAGTGAGCGAAGATTGTGCCACTGCACTCCAGCCTGGGCAACAGAGTAAGACTCTGTCCAAAAAAAAAAAAACCCCAAACATAATTTTTCTTTCATCATAATTCTTAGTGAGTCTGCAGTCTTCTCTCTTTCTACTAGACTGCTTCTGCAAAGTGGTCTTCCCTTAGCCTATCCCTACAACAAGCTTTTTTGTTTTGTTTGGGCCAGTGGTCAAGCTCTGGAAATGCTTTAAAAGCCTTTTTTAAATCACTAAGTCCTCTGAAATGATATATTCTGCTGTAGGTGAAATCATCCAACTCAAACATAAGTGATTAGGCAAAAATATTGAATTAATTGCAATTAATTATAAATGAGTGGAAAACATAATCTCATATTTGTTCTGACCTCTTTTATTTTTAACTCAAAACAGGCAGATTGTGAAAACAATACTTTCTCTCACCCATCCAGAATTAGCAGAATAGTATGATCACAGAAAAGAATTCACGGAAAATGAAATCCGCAGTAAAAGTGAAAAATTCACAGGTCAGACCCAGGGAGAGAAGCCTTAACCAGGGAAGATTGCCCTCTCACCCTGCCCACAGCACTCTCAGCCTCTACTCCCCGCAATTAAAAGGTGAAAATCTGCCCCAGCTATCGAGAAGGCCCCCACACAGGGAAGAGATGGCAGATGCACAACTGTGGAAGGACGAGCAGTCCCCTACAAAGATCTTCACAAATCAAAATGCTGATTACCAGTGTCTTACAAGCCTGTGGAGATTAAGATACTCCCTTTTCTTAATCTCTGTCTTTGAATAGCTTCCTCTCCGTAGTCTGTTTGCAGGTCCAAGAGGTGTGGACTCTAATCCCAGCTGTTAAAAACAGGCAGGATGCCCCCATCTGCTCCCAACTTACACCAATGAGCTTTCTGCTAAGGAGGAAGATGACTTAATGCAGTGGTCCTCAACCTTGGATGAATTTTGGAATCGCCTGGGGAGCATTAACAACTATTGGTGGCTGGAATCTAGCACAGTGGTTTTCAAACTTTGCTACATATTAGAATCACTTGCGAGGTTTTAAAACTCCCATTGCCCACGCTGCACCCCAGACCAATCACATTGTTTCCTGGGGCACCCAGGTGTCAGTCATTCTTAAAACTTGTCAGGTGGTTCCAACATGCAGCCCCGTTTGAGAACCAGTGTGTTAGACAGTCTGATAGGAATGTGACCTGGCTGTGGGAATTTTAAAGCTTCCTAAGACAAGCTTTGGGATAAAACAAGGAGATGGTGAACATCAAGGACATGCCCACATGAAGGAACACTGTAGAAAGAAGAGAGCTGTCTGGATGGCTTGTTCGTGTTCCCCTTTATCCTTCACCGACAGAACGCCAATTGTGTTCTAGTGGCAAATCACCTGCTTTCAAACCACTACATTTGCCAGCCTGCCTTGCAACAGTGGGTGCACCTGTGATCTGCCGCCAGCCAGTGGACGTCATAGGGCAGATATTCTGGAAAGACCTTCACTTAAAAAAAGCCAGCTCAGCTAGAAGAGCTTTTGGCCTTTGTCCTTCTTATCCTGCCTGAACACAAATGTGAGAATGAAGGTAAGACGGCCCTCTTATACCAAGAAGATATAACCATCACACTGTATGAATGTTGGTGCAGAAAGCTAGGAAGAATTTGAGATATCAAAGTCATCAGGGAGGCCCCATACTAGCCTAGCTGCAGACTGTATGTGAGTGATTGGCCCCCAAATTTGCTTAAGCTTCTAAAAATACATTTATTTCCATATTGGATGCTACACCATCCAAAGAAGAAAGGGACGAGATAAAGCTAATAAGAGAAGGAAAGTATCCACAGAATAAGTAACAAGGAGGTCAAGACAGAAAATGTGAATTAAAAACTGGGAGGGGGCCAGGTACTGTGGCTCATGTCTGTAATCCCAACACTTTGAGAGGTCGAGGCCCGAGCATTCCGTGAGGCCCGGAGATTGAGACCAGCCTGGCCAATGTGGCAAAGCCCTGTCTTTATAAAAAATACAAAAATGAGCCAGGCGTAGTGCTGCAGGCCTGTGGTCCCAGCTACTCAGGAGGCTGAGGCAGGAAAGTACTTGAACCCAGGAGGAGGAGGTTGCGGTGAGCTGAAATTGTGCTACTGCACGCCAGCCTCGGCAACAGAACAACACTCTGTCTCAAACAAAACAAAACTAAAACAATGTGGGAAGAGAAAAATATTGTGGCAGAGAATGTGTATATTTTGAGGATAACCTACTCTGATAATGTTAGTATTTCTTTTTTTTCTGTCGGGTCGTCAGGTATTCATTTTCTGACTCCTTTTGAAGTTTTCTTGAGTCTAGCTACTTCTCAGTCCTCATGACTCCAGACTAATGGGCTGTGCCATTTATTTCATACATACATGTGCAAGCGATAATCATGCAAATCAGATGAAATCATTGTTTTTCTAGCATTTTGCCGCACAGCACATATTCTTTAACCCCAGAAGTGATATTGTTCACATGGCTTTCTTTCCTGTTAAACACTGTTAGCTCCTTGTGTGGATGTGTCCGTCCCTCCCTTTTTTTTTTTTTTTTTTTTTTTTTTTTGAGCTGGAGTCTCACTGTCACCCAGGCTACAGTGCAGAGTCTGTCTCTTTCACCTCCATATCCCCAGTGCTTAAGAGATCTTAGCACATAGTAGACATCCTTAAATGCTTGGAAGAAAAGGAGGAGGAAGAATGAGTATGTCAGGAGTTGGGCAGAATCCTTTCTTTAGAGGGAGGAAAATTTTAATGGGGAACATTTCTTTTTAATTTATATATATTATATGCATATATATATTTTTAATAGAGATGAAGTCTCACTCTGTTGGTCAGGCTGACTTCACCCTCCTGAGCTCAAGCAAACTTCCACCTCAGCCACCCAAAGCACTGAGGTTATAGGCGTCAACTGCTACACCTGGTCAGGGAACAGTTTTTCAACAACTTTCTGTGCTGGCCACTGGATGGTGGAGTTGGCTTAAGGCAGTTGTGTTCAGAATGCATCTGAAATGATTATGTATGGTGCGTTTTAAAAGTTGGGTCTTTGTAAATAGTGTTGTTTCACTATGCTGTTCAGTGTCTCTTTGCTTGTAAGTTTCTTCTCTGAGCTTTGTCAACCATACCTAGAGATTTTCTAAAAGGAAATGCAACCATCTTTAATTTGTTTTTGTCTAATTGTTAGCAGGTCTCAGTGTTACGTTCAGTATGATTGCTCCTATAAAAGTACCTACTATTGTGCTTGGCAAAAGGAAAAAGCAGATGCGGTTTTCTTTCTGTGTATTTTTATTAATACGTGTTTTCTGGAAGTGGCTTTGTGTTGGTTCTAGGTAGTGGCAAGGACTTAGCCTTATTGAAATATGATTGTTCTGGTCCTATCATGTGATATTCCAAATTCTTTGAAAAATTATCAAGAGTAATTATTGAAATTAAATGGCAAATTGGAATATTTTCCAGTTTTATGAGAGTTCCGGTTTTCTCCTCTTTTTCATTCATTTTTTTGCTTGTTTTTCTGAGATGGAGTCTCACTCGGTCACCCAGGCTGGAGCTGCCTCTCAGGTTCAAGCAATTCTCCTGCCTCAGCCTCTCGAGTAGCTGGGACTACAGGTGTGCACCACCACACCCAGATAATTTTTGTATTTTTAGTAGAAACAGGGTTTCATCACGTTGGCCAGGCTGGTCTCGAACTCCCAGTCTCAAGTGATTAGCCCCTCTCAGCCTCCCAAAATGCTGGGATTATAGGCGTGAGCAACTGTGCCTGGCCACATTCGTTCTTTCTTTTTCTTGAAATCCCTTCTGACAATTAGATGACTGATGATAGTAAGTCGTGGCACAGGGAGCTAGGAAGTGGCTGACGGCTGGGAGGGCAAGAGCTTCAGTACATCTTCGTGAAGGATGGTGAGCCTTGGTCTCCTTCCTCAGGTGCTTTCCTCCTGTGGATGGGCAGTGAACTTACGGTCTCTCTTTTGCTTAATGTTTGGTGACTTATGACCTAAGTCATTTGCTCTAGAGAAACACTGAAATGTCCTAGGAAAAAGCTAATGATGAATAGAAAAAGAAAATGTCTTATTTTGTAAATGCCAGCAAGGGTACTTAGGGGAAGATACAATGACTTGAACTCAGATCCTTTTAGAAGCAGGCAGGAGAATTAATCTTGAATGAATATCATCACCTCATAGATCACTGTCTTCAAAAGTCCGTAGTTGCACAGAAATGGCAAATGCCAACATAAGCATTGTTCTTTGATGGCTATAAAATTTAAATACTGATGTTTAAGGAAACTTATTTTAAAGAATCTCATTAATTGTAAGAATTTATCAGAATAAATGGTCTGCTCAGAAAACAGAATCAGGCAATTCAAAGCAAATCTCCGTTGGTAATTTGAAACATATCCCCAAAGCTATTTTAAAATTCAAATATTGCATTTATTCACAGCAAATCAACGGTAAGATTAGCGTTTTTTTAGTAAAATTATTTGAGTAATTTTGAGTGGGGCAATGATTTAACAAATTAAGAAAGGAGCAATAGTTGATAGACAATAAAGACTATAGTTTTATAATAAATGTGGTTAAGGTACCCCAAATCTGTTATACAACTATACAATGCCAATTTCCATGATTAAGACATACAGATAAAAATGTACAATACCTGAAAACCACTGAATATTTACAGTTGCTAGTTCCAAATACTCAGAAAAAAAAAATTGGCAAGGAATCACGTGTCCAAAATAAGGCATTCGATGTTCACGTTGATAGACATAACCTATTTATTGCCTCTTACTTGTTTTAATATGGAATGAGAGTGAAAATTAGCTAGCTAGCTTCATCTGTCAGATGTTGACTTAGCACCATTTCCATTGTTTCTGACATATTTCACATTAACATGTGCAAAAATGACAAAAACAGACAAAACGGCAACATCAGTACAGCATACTGGGGTACACTGAGAAGCCAAGTCAGCGACCCCTGGACTCCTCTGCTCTTCCCATGGTTGAGGAAACCAATATTTTGGTTGGCCCAGGTGGGACCCTGAGTTCATTCGTTTTATTGGATAATGAAATTGTAAGCAACTTAAAGTGTGGTTAAATCAGAGCAGGGGATGGTGGGTATTTTTGTTTTATCTAAGGTAGCATTACATGAGCGGTATCTTTCTAATACTTGATCTAGTTGGTCGGATAACTGAAATAATAATATGGTTAAAGTTGAAAAAAATGACTTTAAAATGCATAAATGTCTGTTCATTTGGCAATCTTTTCGTGTCACCTTTGAGAATTTTCTTTAAGTATGAGTGTACTGACTGACACTGACCAGGTCATATTTTTTGTGTCAACGACATCCATAAGCAACATCTTCACTTCTGATTTGGTTTCATTGTGTCCCCACTCCAATCTCATCTTGAATTGTAGCTCCCATATCTCCACGTGTTGTGGGAGGCACGTGGTGGGAGGTAATTGAATCATGGGGGCCAGTTTTTCCCGTGTTATTATCATGCTAGCAAGTCCCAGGAGATCTGATGGTTTTATAAAGGGAAGTTCTCCTGCACAGGCACTCTTGCCTGCCACATGTAAGACACGCCTTTGCTCTTCCTTTGCCTTTCACCATGATTGTGAGGCCTCCTCAGCCATGTGGAACTGTGAGTTCATTAAACCTCTTTCCTTTATAAATTGCCCAGTCTGGCTGGGTGTGGTGGCTCACACCTATAATCCCAGCACTTTGGGAAGCTGAGATAGGTGGATCATGAGGTCAGGAGTTCAAGACCAGCCTGGCCAAGATGGTAAAACCCTATCTCTACTGAAAAATACAAAAATTAGCCAGGCATGTTGGTGTGCACCTGTAGTCTTAGTGTATGATGTTCCCCTCCCTGTGTCCATGTGTTCTCATTGTTCAACTCCCACTTATGAGTGAGAACATGTGGTGTTTGGTTTTCTGTTGTTGTGTTAGTTTGCTGAGAATGATGGTTTCCAGCTTCATCCATGTCCCTGCAAAGGATGACATATCCTTTTTATGGCTGCATAGTATTCCACAGTATGTATGTTTCACATGTTCTTTATCCAGTCTATCATTGATGGGCATTTGGGTTGTTTTCAAGTCTTTGCTCTTCTGAATAGTGCTGCAATAGACATACGTGTGCATGTGTCTTTATAATGGAACAATTTATAATTCGTTGGTTATATACCCAGTAATGAGATTTCCAGGTCAAATGGTATTTCCAGTTGTAAATCATTGTGGAATTGCCACACTGTCTTCCACAATGGCTGAACCAATTTACACTCCCACCAATAGTGTAAAAGCATTCCTATTTTTCCACATCCTCTCCAGCATCTGTTGTCTCCTGACTTTTTAACGATCACCATTCTAACTGGCATTAGATGGTATCTCAATGTGGTTTTAATTTGCATTTCTCCGATGAGCTTTTTTTCATATGTTGGTTGGCTGCATAAATGCCTGCTTTTGAAAAGTGTTCATATCCTTTGCCCATTTTTTGATGGGGTTGCTTGGTTTTTTTTCTGTAAATTTGCTTAAGTTCTTTGTAGATTCTGAGTATTTGCCCTTTGTCAGATGGGTAGATCGCAAAAATTTTTCTCCCTTTCTGTAAGTTACCTGTTTGCTCTCATGATGGTTTCTTTTGCTGTGCTCTTTACTTTAATTAGATCCCATTTGTCTATTTTGGCTTTTGTTGCCATTGCTTTTGGTGTTTTAGTCATGAAGTCTTTGCCCATGTCCTGAATGGTTGCCTAGGTTTTCTTCTAGGGTTTTTATGGTTTTAGGTCTTACATTTAAATCTTTAATCCACCTTGAGTTAATTTTCATATAAGGTGTAAGGAAGGGATCCAGTTTCAGCTTTCTGCATACGAACAGCCAGTTTTCCCAATGCCATTTATTAAATAGGGAAT
>PVKP010039558.1:0-20059 GCA_004027715.1 Plecturocebus donacophilus
AAAAAAAAAAAAAAAAAAAAAAAAAAAAAAAAAAAAAAAAAAAAAAAAAAAAAAAAAAAAAAAAAAAAAAAAAAAAAAAAAAAAAAACACACACACACACAAAACAGAAGCTGCAATTTTCGTCTCTGATAAAACAGATTTTAAAGCAACAAAGACCATAAGAAACAAAGAGAGACATTATATGGTGGTGAAAGGATTAATGCAAGAAGAGCTAATGATGCTAAATATATACACACCCAATACAGGAGCACCCGGATACACAAGGTAAGTTCCTAATGACTTACAAAGAGACTTAGACTCCCACACAATAATAATAGTGGGAGACTTTAACATTACACTGTCAATATTAGACAGATCAACGAGATAGAAAATTAACAAGGATATCCAGGACTTGAACACAGACCTGGAACAAGCAAACTTAACAAAGAACTCTCCACCCCAAATCCACAAAACATACATTTGTCTCAGTATCACATTACACCTATTTTAAAAGTCACCACATAATTGGAAGTAAATCACTCCTTAGCAGTTGCATAGCATCTCACAGGTTTAAATAAAATATTGGTTGGCTTCGTGTTTGTTATTTTCATCCCTTATTCCTTCCTGTCTCCATTGTTAAGCACAAGTATTGGCATAAAAGAGGTTTTTAACACCCATTTTCAGACTGCATTCTAGCCTGGGCAATAGAACAAGAATCCCGTTCTCTCTCCCTCTCTCTCTTCCTCTTTCTTTCTCTCTCTCATTTTTTTTTCTTTGTTTCTCTCTCTCTTTCTTTCAAAAAAAAATAATAAAGAAAGAAAGAAAAAAAAAAAAGACAGTCTCACTCTGTTGCCCAAGCTGAAGTGCAGTGGTGTAATTTCAGCCAACCACACCCTCTGACTCCTGGGTTCAACCGATTCTTGTGCCTCAGCTTTCCGAGTAGCTGAGACTACAGGCACACGCCACCACACCCAGCTAATTTTTGTATTTTCAATAGAGACAAGGTTTCGCCATGTTGGCCAAGCTGGTGTCTAATTCCTGACCTCAGGTGATCTGCCTGCCTCGGCCTCCCGAAGTGCTGGAAATACAGGCATGAGCCACCGCCCCCGCCTCTCTTTAGTTGTATTCACTCAGCCATTCTTACCTTAGCTGTGAATTTAAAGTAAAACCAGCCCAGAATCTGGCCATAGACTGCTCTTTGGTCTTTGTTCTACTCTAAACTCTGTATAACCTAGAATCAAACCAACTCTTCAACAACTGTGAGACAGGGCAAGAAAAAAAAACATAGAATTACACCAACTCATTTGGGGAAAAAAGAAAGATTATGCTAAAAAGATTTCATGCAAATTGCCTTAGGTATGTTAACGATTTTGTATGTTTTTAGCTGGAGACTGGCTTGAAATAAAAATGCAGAAAAGTGTAGGAAAAAGCTTTATTTCAAACAGATGCATCCTGAGGTATTAAGGGGAGAATCAGCATATCTGCAATTTAATTTCAAATCATTCGAGGAGGGGAGGATATAGAGCTAAAGCAAAATGGCTAAATGTTGGTTAACTGTCAAATCCAAACAGAAGGTACATTATGGGTGTTCACCATATTACTCTTTCACCTTTTCCGAATGTTTGAAATTTCTTTTTTTTCTTTTTAGACAGAGTTTCACTCTTGTTTGCCCAGTTGCATCTCAGCTCACTGCAATCTCCAGCTCCAGGGTTCAAGCAATTTTCCTGCCTCGGTCTCCCAAGTAGCTGGGATTACAGGCATGTGCCACCACGCCTGGCTAATTTTTTTGTATTTAGTAGAGATGGTCTTGAACTCCTGACCTCAGGTGATCCACCCACCTCAGCCTCCCAGAGTGCTGGGATTACAGGCGTGAGCCACTGCACCCAGCTTGAAATTTCTTATATAAAGTTGCGAAAAAGTTACCAGAATATTCCATATACCAAAACAGGAAAATTGCTCCTCAACCTACTAAGTTGAGCAGCAAATAGAGTAGAGAACAGGTGCCTATAACAACAAACAACCTACAGCACAGTTTTGCATTTATCATCCCACTCAAGGATCTGCTAAAAATGCCTCCTTAGCATAGAGGCAGGTAACAATGGGACACAAGTAACAGCAGAAGGCAGTCACAGACACTAGACTAACCAGATAAACAAGTTATGAATAAATGAGAGTCACTGAAGACCTCATTAATTGGATTTAGCTGGATTTTGAGGAATGAACAGAATATGAACAGTGTGAAAGGAAGCAGAAGACAATCCAGGCAAAAAGTTCATAAGCAATAGCCAAAGATCAGAAATAAACCAGGTCTGTATTGAAATATGGATCCCAGTAGAGTCATGAGGGGAATTTTTGTAGAAAATTCATTCATTCCTCAATTCGTATAATGCCTAGGTTTCAGGAATACAAAAACATAAAATACTATAGCATGTCTTCAAAGAGTTCACAAAGAGCTGGGGACAGTGGCTCATGAGTATAATCCCAATACTTTGGAAGGCTGAAGCGGGAGGATCACTTGAGCCCAGGAATTAGAGGCTGCAGTAAGCTGTGATCATGCCACTGCATTCCAACCTGGGTCACAAAGTAAGACCCTGTCTCAGAAAACAAACTAAAAACCAAAGTGCTCACAAAGTAGAGAAGGTAGTCAAAATACATTAATTAAAGATACACACAAAATGCTTTAATAACAGAGAAAGGAGTGATTAATTTACCAGAGGAATGAGATTGTCAGTAAATTTCAACAAAGATATTTGAGTTAATGTTTAAAAATTGAAAATGGGCTGGGCGCAGTGGCTCACGCCTATAATCCCAGCCCTCTGGGAGGCTGAGGCAAGTGGATCGCCTGAAGTCGAAAGTTCAAGACCAGACTGACCAACATGGAGAAACCCCGTATCTACTAAAACTACAAAATTAGCCAGGCGTAGTAGTGCATGCCTGTAATCCCAGCTACTCAGGAGGCTGAGGCAGGAGAATCACTTGAACCTGGGAGGTGGTTGTGGTGACCCAAGATCGCCCCATTGCACTCCAACCTGGGCAACAAGAGCGAAAAACAAAGAACTAAAAATGATGTCACCATTTAAATTCCAGTCACAGAAAGGAAAAAAAATGTTAACACTTAAGGATTACCTACTTTTATCTTTAGGTTTTATAGTTAACATTCTTATATATAAAGAAACTGAAGTTTAGAGTTTAACTGACCTAATATAAAAAAGGTAGTTAATGCTGAGCCTGGCGTTCAAACCTAGGTTCGTCTGCTGCTGAAACCCATGCATGCCCTTTCCAATACTACGTAGCTCTGGGAATTTATGAGCACACAAATCATGAGTATAAGATGCAACACAACTTTAGAAAGTCAGTCACTACCAGAAAATTAGTAAAATGTTTAAGGGCCAGACAGGACAAGAGTAACACTGCTCAGATTTTCCAAAACACTGAAGAGTTTCAGTCTCTAAGACTAATGTAAATGGTTTGAAATGGTGAGATAAATGTTTCCGAAGAAAAATCATTTTCAGCCAAGCAAGGTGGCTCACGCCTGTAATCCCAACACTTTGGGAGGCACAGGCAGGTGGGTCACTTGAGGTCAAGAGTTTGAGACCAGCCTGGCCAACGTGGTGAAAGTTTTAGTAGTTTTTCTCTACTAAAAAATATAAAACTTAGGCAGGTGTGGTGGCGCATGCCTGTAGTCCCAGCTACTCATGAGGCAGAGACAGGAGAATCCCTTCAAGCCGGTTGCAATGAGCCGAGACTGCGCCACTGTACTCTAGCCTGGGTGACAGAGCAACACTCAGTCAAGAAAGAAAAGAAAGGAAAGGAAAAGAAAAAAAGAAAAGAAAAGAAAGATCATTTTCACAAGAAAAGCTTTGAACCTAAATCACTGCTAGAGACAAAATACTTTTAAGTATTAAAACTACGGTCATTTGGTCGGGCATGATGGCTCACTCCTGTACTCCCAGCATTTTGGGAGGCAGAGGTGGACAGATCACCTGAGCCCAGGAGTTCACGCTCATGACCAGTCCTCACAAAAAAATACAGTATTAGCCAGAAATGGTGGCCGCAACTAGGCCTAGCCGCTAGGGAGGCTGAGGCAGGAGAATCACTCAAGCTGCAAAGTCGGGATGTCAGTGAGCGGAGATCTCACCACAGCACTCCAGCAAGGTTGACAGAGCTAGACCCTGCCTCAAAAACAAAACAAACAAAAAAAACCTAGGGTCAGGCAGCTAGCTTGTAAGACATTGTAGCAACAGAGAAACTTTCATCATCTCAACAAAACAGTTAACATCTCTTACCAACAAGTTTCAACAGAAATAAAATTCTTGGAATAAAGTTTTGTAGAAACCTAGTACAATCTGGAATCCATGCTTAAACAAGTTACCAGTTTATGACAATTAAACATACTTTGGTAATTTACAGACTTCAACTAAATAATACTGTAGTAAAAACACTTGTAAAATTCTATATTTTTTGCTAAACAATTTCAAAAGAACTACAAAACACATTTATAAGTGAAACATTTTCACTAATATCTTTATCATAACCGTAAAGCTTTACTGTAACCTTACTTTCCTCTTCTGAAATATGTTCAAATTCCTATTCTGAAATAAGTTCAAACTTCAGCCATAATCAAATAACATTCCCCCCCACAAAGTAATGGGAAAAGTACATGGACTTATTACTTAGCAAAGAGAGCTCTGAATAAGTATCTTAAGTGCTTAGTAAAAATATAATTAAAGCCTTACGTCAATATAAAACCATGATGGCAAAATCCGTTGTTTTAGTATTTTTCACTAACGAAAGAAAATAATGCAACTTAGGCCATCAGCTTCGTAGATAAAGATTTATTTTGCCTAAAGCATTGTGATACAAGCCAACTTAATTTTTTTTTTTTTTTTTTTTTTGAGACGGAGTCCCGCTCTGTCCAGGCTGGAGTGCAACGGCACTATCTCGGCTCACTGCGGCCTCCACCTCCCAGGTTCAAGCGATTCTCCTGCCTCAGCCTCCCCAGTAGTTGGGATCACAGGTGCCCACCACCACGCCCTGCTAATTTTTGGATTTTTACAAAAATTACAAAAGGTCGCCATGTTGGTCAGGTTGGTCTCCAACTCCTGACCTCAGGTGATCAGCCCGCCTCGGCCTCCCAAAGTGCTGTTACAGGCGTGAGTCACCGCACCCAGCCATAAGCCAACTTTCTAACAAAAATTCTTCCCTGGAGTACAGGAAAGACAAGTTAAAATGTATCCCCAAGTTTCGGGAAAATAGGCTACATATGGAAGGTCAAGTCTCAGAAAAAACTCAAAGCATACAATATTTTACTTTTTTCTGGTCAAGGAGACAGAAAGTGCAAAAGTATCTTACAGTAATAAAAAAAAACGGGTCAAATGCAACTAAGGTGAGGACAAATGCCACAAGATGAACAACTAGTATGTTTCAACTGTCACTAAAAAAGTTTTGTTTGAATTAAGTAGATTTACCACTGCACCACGTTCAGGAAAAATAAAATACTGCGGGCATTAGATCTCCAGAGTGTACTTAAAAGTCAACTCTACGCTCCCCGGAGTTGTTCCTTGCAGTACAGGCTTTTTGTTCATATTCTAATGTCTTCCAAAGTCCCTGAACAGTCAACTTAAGGTCATGTATGTAGAAACTACTTTAAAACATTCTTGACAGTCTTTCTAAGAGTAGCCCGTATTTGGCCGGGCGCGGTGGCTCACGCCTGTAATCCTAGCACTTTGGGAGGCCGAGGTGAGTGGATCACCTGAGGTCAGGAGTTCAAGACCAGCCTGGCCATCATGATGAAACCTCATCTTTAAAAATATTTTTAAAAATTAAAAAAAAAAAAAAAAAAAGAGTAGCCCGTATTTTTCTGATTTGATTTAAATAGATCCAATTACGGAATTCCCTACCGACCAGCCGCCGCCGCCTCCTCCTCCTTACTCCGGAAGGGGCCACTAATCACAAGGGTTACAACCAAGTACAAACATTCATTGTTATTTCTTTTTTAAAGGCATGCATTCTAAGATTCTCACTATTTAGTAGCCAGAAGACAACTTAAAATTGGAGATAGGAATCTAGCACAAACCAAATAGAAATATAACGATTCCAAAAAAGCAGGGCTTTCCTGTCAAGCTGTGGCTTTATCCTTATTAACACCGATTTCAAGCCACGATAACATCAAGGCTAACCCTTCACCTGTTTTGCAGGTTGCACGTTAAAGTCCCGAGACCCTTTAAACGAACCGCTTCAACTCGGCCCCCTCCTTCTGCTCCCGCCCTAAACCTCAGTTAAAATGCGTTTCCCTCCAAACTTCACATCTTAACCGTGGCCTGACTTAACGTCTTCTCATCGCCACCGCTCCCAGTCAGGGCCTTAGTTCTACCATGCCCGCCTTTCCCGGTTGGCCTCAAGCCTCCAGCCCCCTCCCATAAGACTCGAATCTGCCTCGACGAGTCGCCCCGCGGTCGATCCTCCCAGCTCCTCCAACCTGTGCCCAGGCGCCGGTCCAGGCCCCCAAAGCACGCAACGGCCGAGCCTGAAAATGGCGGAGAGTGCCACTGCCTGCTGCAGGCGAGCAGTCCCGTGTCGCTGCCACACTCACCGTCTGACGTAGAGCAGAGCTCCTAACGGCCAGCGCAGCGTTAGTCTTCGGAGCCCGGAATGTCTCTTCTGTTTGGTCTCCCCACTCCGTTCGTCTCAATCCCGCTCCTCCAAAGGAGCAGCCGCCATCTTCCCCTAGGAGCTACCGAACGCACGCTCTGGTGTCATTACGCACCGGCGGACGCTGCTACGTCACTCGCGCCTGGCCGCGGGCCTCCGTGAGACTCGATCTGCGCTTGTGCTTAGGTGAGGGGCAGGGCCATGAGACCCGGCCCAGCGCTCCTTTTGTTCCGGAGCGGGTAGGGCTGTGCCGCCTCCCGGATGAAGAAAGCGACCGCGTTTCGCAGTGCTGCCTTTTTTTACAGTGTGAGCTAACCTGGATGCTCTGAAAAACACCCCGTTTTCCACAACGTGAATGAGTATATTTGTACAGGGCCGGTGCGGCAGAGACAGCGGGCCGCTGGTCGGAGCCCACCGAGAGTGGATGTGTGAGAAGCCACCTTGTGACGCTGCTGAATCTGTTCACCCCGTCAAGTTGGTGGCCGCCCTGGCAAAGCCCGGCACACAGTCAGGCTCCACGCCTTACCCGAGCCAGTTGTGCCTCTAGCTTATGTGTCGCTTAAAGTCGAGCGACCAAGATAGAAAAACAGCCCCACGGTGCAATCACTTTGGAAAACTGCTTCAGTTTCTGCGAAAGCTAAGTGTACACTTACCTTGTGACCCAGAAATTTCACTTCAAGAGGAATGAGTGTATACGTCCACCATAGGCATGCGCAAGAATGTCCATACCACGATTCTTCGTAGTAATAAAAAAACTGGTAACCCAAATGCCCATCAGCAGTTGAGTGACTAAATTGTGTTGTAGTCATACAGTGGATTTCTCAGAGCCATAGGAGGTTACGGTTAAACGCAACAGCCTGAACGAATATCAGATAATGTTAACTCAGGCACAAAGAGGAGGACGCTGTATGATTCCACTTTTATGAGGATCAAAATAGAACTGCAAAACAAGTTGTTCCCCGGTATGAATCAAGAATCGTACCAGCCTGGGGAACGTGGTGAGACCCCATCTTTACGCATCGTGGCGCGTTCCTGTGATTCCAGGTACTTCGGAGGCTGAGGTGGGAGGATCATTTGAGCCCAGGAGTTGAACGCTACGGTAAGCCAAGATCGCGCCACTGCACTTCCATCTCGGCAACAGAATAAGACCCTGTCTCAAAGAAGTCTTACTTTTGACTCCATAATCCCCTTCCAAAAATGTATTCTAAGGATAGCCTCAGATATGTGAATAAGATTTTTCTACTAATCTTTGAGGCATTAATGATAGCCCAAAAAAAAGAAAGAAACACAGTAGCAGACAATAATTAAGTAATGGCACATCCATACGTAAAGTATGCAGACATTACACAGTATCTAGATACTGCATGATACTCTATGTATGGATATGCCATTACTTAATCATTGTAATGATGATATCAAAAATATTTATAATCTTATATATTTTATATATATCATTGTAATGATATCAGAGATGTTTACAATCATATATTTTTTCTTTGTTTAGAGGCATGGTCTCTCTGTCACCATGGTGATAATAATTCACTGCAGCCTGAACCTCCCAGGCTCAAGTGATCCTCTCACCTCAGCATCCCTAGTGGCTCGAACTAATGCTCTCTGCTAGGACACCCATACCCAGCTAATTTTAGTAGAAACAAGATTTCATTATGTTGCCCAGGCTGGTCTCAAACTTCTGGTTTCAAGCAATCCTCCTACCTCAGCCTTCCAAAGTTCTGGAATTACAGGTGTAAGCCACCAGGCCCAGCCCCTATAATCTCATTTTGATATATGCCTAGAAATATGTAAAGAGGCCAGACAATTCCAGTTCCATGTTATGAGTTTAGGATAGGATGGAAGGAATCCACAGACACCCTGAGAGCAAGGCAGGAATGCCAGGATAGAAAATAGGATTCTCATGGCCTGAAGGTAAGGAATGGGATCAGGAAGGTAATCCTAAGAAGTCCCCTCATAAATTGGGTTTGACAGTTAGACAAAGAAGACAAACAAGTGGTCACTACCTAGAAATTATGGCTGGGAGTGGTAGAGGAGGCATTCAGGCAGTGTCCTGACCCCTGAAAATCTTTAAAATGTGAATTGGAGGAGCAGTCTAATCAAGGGCAAAAATCCTTCACACCTGTAACCTCACGGGCCCCTTCCTGGAAAATCGTTTTTTAAATTGACCAGGAGACAGATGAACCTGTTAAAAATACTGCAAGGATGCAATCAGCCATAATCTATATTTCATAAAATTTTACATATGATACATTTTCTTCCAAAAAAATGATTAAAAAATGGAGGAAAGAAACTGTTAGAGATTATCTGTTATAGGTTAGAGGCTTAGTAGGCATATCAACCAAATGCAATGTGTATTCCATGTTTGGATCCCAATTGAGCAAACTGGGGGAAAAAAGACATTTTTGAGAAAATATGGACATTTGAACATTGAGTGGGTATTAGGTGACATTAAAGAATTTTTAAATTTGTTTATTTTGATTAATTTTTTTAAATCATTACCTGTTGGCCAGGCACAGTGGCTGGGAGGCCAAGGTGGGCAGATCACCTGAGGTCAGGATTTCAGGACCAACCTAGTCATCATCGTGAAACCGTGTCTCTACAAAAAATACAAGAAAGAAAATTATCTGGGGATGGTGGCATCTGCCTGTAATCCAAGCTATTCAGGTGACTGAGGCAGGAGAATCGTTTGAAACTAGGAGTCGGAGGTTGCAGTGAGCCAAGATTGTGTCACCTTACTGCAGCCTGGGCAACAGGGCAAAACTCCATCTCTAAATAAATAAATAAAATAAAATTTTTACCTGTTACATCCTGATGAATGAGTTAAATAATATTATGTCTGGAATTGCTTTAAATGATTCCCCCCAAGCACATCAGCAAAAATGGTTGATTAAGGACATCTGAAAATCTTCTCCATAAAAGCCACAAAAACACTGGCAAAATTTTGTCACAGTCAACTTTTTCAGTTTTCAGAGTGCTGGAAATTAACTAAGGTCTTTCAACAAGTTAAGGATTGTTTATTCAAGAAAAAAATGGCTAAAGCTTCATAAAGTGACAAGGGAGGAGAGAGGGACATAGACAAGATTGGCTAGGTAATAAGTAAATGACAGTTCGCTGTGCTGATATATTTATTTGTTTAGGGACATAGCGTCTCCCTACATTGCCCAGGCTGGCCTTGAACTCTTGGCCTCAAGTGATCCTCCCATTTGAGCCTTCCAAATAGCTGGGACTACAGGGGTGAGCCACCACACCTGGTTAATTTTCTCAATTTTTTTTTGTAGAGATGAGGTCACACTGTTTTGCCTAGGTGATCTTGAACTCCTATCTTTAAGTGATCCTCCCACCTCAGCCTCTCAAAGCACTGGGATTACTGGGATTAGCCATAGCACCCAGCTACTATTATCTTAACACATATATGAAAATATTGTATAACAAGTACATTTTTCCTACACAAATAGGATACTATCCAAACTGTACTCTTTTCGGCAATGTATCTTGGCACTTTTCCTTCTCAGCTCACAAGTAGACCTATCTTTGTTCTTTTTAACAGCTTCTCAGGCAGAAGAAGGTGGCTCATGCCTGTAATCCCAGCACTTTGGGAGGCCTGTGCGGGAGGATCACTTGAGCTCAGGAACTCAAAACCAGCTAATACAAATAATGCTGCAATCACCATCCCTGTGCCTTCTTTACACGTGTAAATACAGCTGAATATGCTACCTCCCACTGGATTAGCATAGACTACTTCAACGCATACTGTTCCCATCATCTGTACCTAATACGGCTTTCTCCTCCTCTTCCTAGAGGCAAAGAAAGCAAGGCTGCTCACAACAACAACAAAAAATCAGGCCAGGTGCAGTGGCTCAAGCCTGTAATCCCAACACTTTGGGAGGCCGAGTGGGGCTGATCAGCTAAGGTCAGGAGTTTGAGACCAGCCTGGCAAGCATGTAGTGAAACCTGATCTCTACTAAAAAATGCAAAAATTAGTACTCGCTTCAGCAGCACATATACCAAAATTGTAATGATACAGAGAAGATTAGCATGGCCTCTGCGCAAGGATGAAATGAAAATTCATGAAGCGTTCCATATTTTAAAAAAGAAAAAAAAAATACAAAAATTAGCTGGGTGTGGTGGTACACACCTGTAGTTCCAGCTGTTTGGGAAGCTGAGGCAAGAGAATCGCTTGAACCCAGGAGGCAGAGGTTGCAGTGAGCCGAGATCATGCCACTGCACTCCAGCCTGGAGACAGAGCAAGACTGTCTCTAAAAAGAAAAGAACAAACTAAAGCAACTAAAGAGTCTGAATTAAAGATCAAAGAAGACAGTACATAGAGTTTCTTTAAACATGCAGTTCAGATACTTCAAGAAAACAAAAAATGCATATTAGAATACTGCATACACAACTACATGTCTAGACTGCAAAGCATGAGGAAAAAAAACAACACTGGACCCGTGTCAGTAGGCCCAGGTCAGAGTCCTGGGTTTGCCACCTGTAAACTGAGGTTGGCCTTCGTTGACTCCGTAACAATGATGTTACAGAAATTCTAGAAACACTTGGCAAATTCAAATACCCAGCTCAGGGTTTACCCTAGGCTTTGGGAATACTTGAATGCTCCCATTAAAGCCTCATCCCCATGTGTTCTAAATACTTTTTTATCTCTAGGAATTCCATTTGTCCTATAATCCTGGGTTCAAATCTTTACTGGAATTTTCATCTTACTTGTAACTTACTGATGGCATGATACTGATTTTTCTGAGTTTTATCTTCCTTCTTGGTAAAATTTAATAATATGGTTCAGTCTTGAAACTAAGGCCAGGTGCAGTGGCTCACGCCTGTAATCCTAGCACTTTGGGAGGTCAAGGCGGGCGGATCACCTGAGGTCGGGAGTTCAAGACCAGCCTGGCCAACATGGCAAACCCTGTCTCTCTTTTTTTAAGACAGGGTTTCACCATGTTGGTCAGCCTGGTCTTGAACTCCCGACCTCAGGTGATCCGCCCGCCTTGGCCTTCAAAGTGCTTGGATTATAGGCGTGAGCCACCACGCCCGGCCGGCAAACCCTGTCTCTACAAAAATGCAAAAATTAGCCGGGTGTGGTGGTGTGCTTCTATAGTCCCAGCTACTCAGGACACTGAGGCAGGAGAATTGCTTGAACCTGGAAGATGGAGGTTGCAGTGAGCCGAGATCGTGCCACTGCACACCAGCCTGGGCATCTCAAAAAAAAAAAAAAGGAAGAAAGTAAATTGCTAACCTGACCACATTTCACCTGTACTGCTATCATTCTGATCTGGATATCAACAGACTATGCCTAAAGTCTAGTTAAGAAGGCTTTTACATTTTTGAAGAGTTGTTTAAAAAAGAAGAAGAAGAAGAAGGTGGGCACGGTGATCTGCAGCTATAGTCCCAGCTACTTAGGAGACTGAGGCATAGTGATTCCTTCCATCCAAGAGTCTGACACCAGGCTGGGTGACATAGCAAGACCTCCATCCCTAAAAATAAATTAATAAATAAAAAGACTAAGAGCATATGACAGAAACCCTAAGTAGCCCACAAAGCCTGAAATGTTCTCTGACCATTTATAAAAGAAAGGTGTGTTGAGCCCTGCTCTAATCCAATCCATTCTTGCTTACTGCTGTAATGGTCACTTATCTTCCCTTATTCCCTTTCATCTGTTTCCCCTCCCACCCACCTGCAATGCACTTCCTACACTGTAGTCAGAATGACCTGTTTAAAACAATCAGGTCAGGTGGGTGGCTCTGCCTGTAATCCTAACACTTTGGGAGGGCAAGGCTGGTAGGTCACTTGAGACAAGCTGGCCAACATGGCAAAACCCCATCTCTAATAAAAATGCAAAAATTGGCTAGGCACAGTGGCTCATGACTGTAATCCCAGCACTTTGGGAGGCCGAGGTGGGTGAATCACTTGAGATCAGGAGATGGAGACCAGCCTGGCCAGCATGGCAAAACCCCGTCTCTACCAAAAATACAAAAAATTAGCTGGGTGTGGCGGCATGCGCCTGTAATCCCGGCTATTCAGGAGGCTGAGGCAGAAGAATTGCTTGAACCTGGGAGGCAGAGGTTGCAGTGAGCCAAGATTGTACCACTGCACTCCATCCTGGGCAACAGAGCAAGAAGCCGTCTCAAAAAAAAAAAAAAAATTAGCTGGGCATAGTGGCACATGCCTATAATCCCAGCTACTCAGGAGACTGAGGCAGGAGAATTGCCTGAACCTGGGAGGTGGAGGTTACAGTGAGCCTAGATCGTGCCACTACACTCCAGCCTGAGTGAGAGAGCAAGATTCAATCTCAAGAAAAATCAGATCTCATTCTCCTTGCTTAGAACCTTCAGACAACGTACCAGTGTGCTGGATATGAAATCCAAACCTCATGAGCCATAATCCAGTTCTGTTTACATCTGAAACAGGTGTTTTAATTTTTCCCTGACTCAAGAAGCTCCAGCCACTCCAGCTTGTTTCTTCTGCACTTAGGCTTCTGACCCCCTTCTCAACTCTACCTTCCTCACCCCCCTCCCTTCGGTAGCTTTTCTCCCGTATCCTGTGATACGGGAGCTAAAAAGAAATTATTTAGGTAGATAATGAGGGTAAAGGAGTCCTTGGAAAGGCTTTTCTTTTAACAAAAAGCAGTCCCATGATCATTTCTAACAAAGAGCAGCCTGAAAAATTGAGCTGCAGCCATAGATAAGCCAGAAGCTTGCACAGGTAAATGTGGACAGTTATGTTGTGCCAATAGAAGACAGCTATCTGGAAGCTAAGAATGTTCAACATAGAAGCTCTGTCCTCCCTTTTCTTTGTCACCAACATGGTGTCAGATAGAACCATCTGCATAATAAAAGATTAGGGTGGGGCTGCCAGCCTCTTCACACACTATGCAAATGGCACACCTGGTCTGACCAATCTTTCTGTTTTTTTTTTTTTTTTTTTTTTTTTTTTTTTTTTTTTTTTTTTTTTTTTTTTTTTTAAGACAGAGGCTTACTCTTGTTGTCCAGGCTGGAGTGCAATGGCAGGATCTCAGCTCACCGCAATCTCTACCTCCAGGGTTCAAGTGATCCGTCTGCGTCAGCCTCCTGAGTAGCTGGGATTACAGGCATATGCCACCACGCCAGTTCATTTTGTACTTTTAGTAGAGATGAGGTTTCTTCATGGTGGTCAGGCTAGTCTCGATCTCCCGACCTCAGGTTGTTATAAGTAAAACTTCAATAGCACAAAAGAACACCCGAAGATGAATCCTCCCAGCAAGGCAGTTTACTTCTGTAGAAGGGTGTGGGGCACATGGATGGAGCAATGATGGCCACCGCACACTTGGACAAGGGGAGAAGGGATACTTATGCCTGACGGGGGTCGTCCCTACTGCTGTGTTGTCCCCCATTGGCTATGGTTAGACAGCACAAGCTAGACTAATCCCGATTGGGTATTTTAAAAAGAGCAGGGGTCCCAGCTGGAGTGGCAGTGTTGGTGTTCTGGCAGAAGGATGGTTAAGGACGTGTCGGAACAGGTAGCCAGGGGTGATCAGGTGACTGGGATGAGTCAGGATGGAGTGCAGAGCAGATGTGAACTACTGATTAGAACCAGTGGAGAAGGAATTACAAGGAAGTTAAACTTTAAAATACAGAATTAAAGAATAAGCTGAACATGCTGACATTCTTTGAAGAGAAATTTAGAACTCACTGTATCCAATAGGCGATCCACCTGCCTCAGCCTCCCAAAGTGCTGGGATTACAGGCATGAACCACCATGCCTAGCCCAATCTTTCATGCCCTGTGTAAATCAAACACCACCTCCTCAAGCTCATCTATAAAATCTCCTGCACTTCATCGCGGAAGCAGCAACCCATTTTCTCCAGGACACCTATGCGCAGAGAGCTCTTCTCTTTCGTTCACTAATTAAACTTCTGCTCTGAACCTCACTCTGTGTGTCTGCATCCTAGTGTTCTGTGGCTGTAAGACAATGAATCTCGGATATTTACTACAGCCAACAACCCTGCTTCATTGTAGAGGCTCATCTGAGATCCAAGGTAGATTCATTGGAAAGGTGAGTATAAGAGCAGAGCCCAACCCTTTCCTTCTATTTCGAAACCTCTCATCCTCCATTTTAAAATTAAACAAAATACTCAGCATCTGATGGCCATCTAGATGCCTTTAGGGCATGCCACCATTCTCATACCTCGGGCAGGAAGCTTTCTGGGGAGAACTTGGTGAATCCTTCAGTGACTTCAGGGTGCTGTGAATATTGGCTTTGTTTCAAACTGGTTTCCTTTCATGGAGAATCTAGCCATAATGTGGGGCTGGAAGAGGTCCAGAGGCAACTCATGGTTCCTGGCCAGGGCAACACCCTGATGTTACCCGAAGGCTTCTGGACTAACTTCAGCCTCTGACTGCCTGTTGGGTGTCAGCAGCAGGATCTCCAGCTTTTTCTATCATAATTTTCCTCCCTTCCTGTTTGTGACAGTCATGTCTCCTAAACCCTCTCTGTCTGCAGTGCTGAGGGAATTTTTACAGTTCACGGAAATAATTCTGTTAGGCAAGATCAGCAAATGCCATAGTAACTGGGAATATAGCTCAAGGGATTGCCGTTTTTGAGATTTTTTTAGGAACCTCCCACCCCAGTGAATATGTCTTTCTTTACCCTTGGCCCACAGAGCACATGGCATTTTAAGGTCAACAGAGCCACCTAGTGGAACAGGAATCCTCTCCAAAAAGCACATTGTTGGTCCTTTGCCAAAACACTCCAGCTTCCCAATTCTCTTCCCATTTTGCGCTCTTCTACTAGAGACTGGGCTTTATGCCCCCTTCTGTGAACGGGAAAACTCTGTCTTCAACAATGAGGAAAAAAATGTCCTCCAAAACCAAATTTTGATCTCAATACTGTCCCATCAGCAGGAAAACTGCCATTCAGTCCCTACATTCTTTTAAGGCACCTACTCTGCCTCCAATCAAAATGGTACTTCAATAGCAAGGGAATTTTATGTCCAGAAGTTAACCACAGCCACTGCCTAAGAGTAAATACTTTAGTCCAAGCCATAATAGCAAATATAGAGCTCAAAGCAGCACACTCCCTCTATTAAGGGGCCTTGCACAAACACAACTTATGTAGCCTTTCCCGAGATCCATTTATCACGGAATCATACAAAACACACAAGTCTAAGAAGTCAAAGGAAAATCACAAGTGGAGGACTAGTGCTGCAAGGGTGAGCGTGACTAATGCCAATCTCTTAGTTTCTGGTTCTATGGCTGAGGGTCACACATGCATCCATGGGCAGCACCTTTCACAGATGCCTGGGCTCAGGAACCAAGGAAGGAAAACAGTTTGGGGAACACACCCACTGTCTTACCATCCACCCTGGGCCATTCCAAAGGAAAGGAAGGAGACCAAAGGAACATCTTTTTCTCACTTCTCTTTTTAGATGGGTAACAGACCATCTTCAGCCTGTACTCCTCTGGAGCACATACTGAAGCACTGGGACTCCTTTAACCCCAAGACTTCAAAGAAAACATTGGCTCATTTTCTTTTGACATGGGCTTCTTACTAGACCTTTGGAGGTGTTACACAATTGACCCCACTCTTTTAGCAATCATATCAGGCAGGCCCAAAGGAAATGATTCCCCAAAACTAGAGAAGCAACTTCCAGGGTAACCATCTAAGGCAGCTATTGAGTGTCTGAGCCACTTTTTCCCTCCTTTGGGGCTCCTTCCAACTGCACTACCAGCCCCTCCAGCTCCATCACCTCCAAAACTCTCTACTCCCCCAGCTTCACTCTTACCCCTACAGGAAATGCCTAATGGAGGTAATACCACTAGGGTTCAAGTTCCCTTCTTATTGCAAAACCTCCTTAGGCAAATAAAGGGAGGCTTAGGCTGATTTTCTGATGACCCCAGTAGGTATATAGAAGCTTTCCAAAATTCTGCCGGGCACAGTGGCTCACAACTGTAATCCCAGCACTTTAGGAGGCCGAGATGGGCACATCACCTGATGTAGGGAGTTCGAGACCAGCCTGACCAACATGAAGAAACCCTGTCTCTACCAAAAATACAAAATTAGCCAGGTGTGGTGGTGCATGCCTGTAATCCCAGCTACTCAGGAGGCTGAGGCAGGAGAATCGCTTGAACCCAGGAGGCGGAGGTTGCAGTGAGCCGAGATCATGCCATTGCACTCCAGCCTGGGCAACAAGAGCAAAACTCCATCTCAAAAAATAATAATAATAATAATAATAATTAAAAAAAGAAGCTTTCCAAAATTTAACTCAGGTATTTTACCTCTCATGGAGAGATGTTATGCTGCTCTTAAGCCAAAGCCTGACCACAGCTGAAAAACAGCAGCTCTGCAGGCAGCAGATAAGTTCAGAGATGAGCAATATGTCTCCTATAGTAGGCCAGGAAGGGAAAGAGAAAATAGGAAATTTAAGAAATAGGGAAACCATCATTCCCAATAGGGAGAGAGATAGTAACTTTTGACAACCCTGATTGGAACCCCAATAACTCCACAGAATGGAACTCCTTTTCCATTTAGAAAAGGAAACACTTTTTAATGTGCATATTAGAGAGCCTATGACAAACTAGGGCCAAACCTCTTTTTTTTTTGAGACAAAGTCTTGCTGTCACCCAGGCTGGAATGTAGTGGCTCAATCTTGGCTCACTGCAACCTCTGCCTCCCGGGTTCAAGCGATTCTCCTGCCTCAGCCTTCTGAGTAGTTGGGATTACAGGCATGCACCACCACACCTGGTTAATTTTGTATTTTTAGTAGAGACGGGGTTTTACCATGTTGGTCAGGCTGGTCTTGAACTCCTGACCTTGTGATCTCCCTGCCTCAACCTCCCAGTGTGCTGGGATTACAGGTATGAGCCACCACTCCAAGGCAGGCCAAACCTCTTAATTACTCTAAACTGTTCATGATAGACCAAGAGTCAGATAAGAATCCCACAGCCTTTGTGGAAAGACTGAGAGAGGCACTCATAAAATACACCTCTTTATTCCCTGATTCAGTCAAGGGACAGCTTGTCCTAAAGAACAAGTTTATTATATAGGCAGCTCCCAATATTAGAAGGAAATTACAGATGCAGGCTATAGGACTTTGGTAAACCTCCTGTGGGAGGCCATTTCAGTCTTTCATAATAGAGACCAGGAGGAGACACAGGAGAAAGAAAGTAAACACGAGAGAAGGACAGAGGCTCTAGGAGCTGCTTTGCAGGCTTGCAAAGTCCAGGATCCCCAAGGTACATCTGCTAGTTGCTACTGGTGTGGCAAGTGAGGGCGCTTTAAGGAGTACCCAGGGAATAAGAGGAAACCACCTCAACCTTGTTCAGCCTGTGGCAGAGACCACTGGAAATTGGACTGGCCCTGGAGATGGAGTCCACTGGGTTCAGAACCAGTTTCACAGATGCTCCACCAGCTTGAACTGCCATTACTGCATAGGAGCCCCAGGTGACTCTGGAAATTGAAGAAAGGAGGGTGGACTCCCTTCTGGACACTGGAGCCAGCCTCTCTCTTCTCTCTAATCTAAGAATCCCCTCTTCCCATAGCACAACTGTGATGGGCATCTCAGGAAGTTTCTAACCTGATATATTTCTCAACCCCTTAGTTGTAGCTGGGGGAACCTATTATTCACACATGCCTTTTAAATAATGCCTGAAAAATCCCACTCCTTTATTAGGTAAAGACAGTTAGCTTGCATGGGGGCCAGCATCCTTATGGCCCCAGACAAATTCTTCCCGCTGGTGGAAGCTAATATTAATCCAAAGTGTGGGCAACTCAAGGAAGGATAGGTTGACCTATAACTAATAGGCCAGTTCAGATCCATCATAAGGATTCTACTTCTTTTCCTAACCAGAAACAATATCCCCTAAAGCCAGAAGCTAGGAAAGTGCTAGAAGGCATTATTAACCTAAAGATGCAGGGCCTCCTCAAACCCTGTAATGGGTCCTGCAACACCCCAATATTAGGAGGGCAAAAACCCAATGAGGAATGGAGATTAATTCAGGACCTCCACCTCATTAATGAGGCTGTAGTCCCAATTCATCCAGACTGGACCCTCTTCATGGATGGAAGTTCCATTCTGAAGCAGGGAGTCCATAAGGCAGGATATGCAGTAGTCACTCTGAATGATGTTATTAAAAGTGCACCCCTCTCTCCAGGCACGAGCACTCAACTAGCTAAACTGATAGCTCTTAACAAGAGCACTTGAGTTAAGCAAGGGAAAGCTAGCCAACATTTACATTGACTCCAAGTATACTTTCTCAGTTCTTCATGCTCATGCTGCCATGTGGAAAGAAAGACACTTTCTTACTGCTAATGGATCCCCTATAAAATACTGCCAGGAAATTGACAGCTTATTATCCTCAGTATTCCTTCCAAGAGAGGTAGCAGTAATACATTGTAAGGGACATCAGAAGAGAACAAATTAAATAGCCAAAGGAAACAAGTTAGCTCATCAGGCAGCCAAATCAGCAGCAAGGAGCCTCAGGGCAAGAGGCACTTGAAGCCCCTCTAATCTGGGAAGGCTCCATAAGAGAAATTAAGCCTCAGTACTCCCTGGCAGAGATAGAATGGGCCATCTCTCAAGGGTACACTTTCCAGCCCCCAGGATGCTACAGAGAATAGCAAGCTTCACTTGCCAGCCTCCAGCCCATGGAAATTCCTTAAAAATTCTTCACCAAGCTTTCACTTAGGAAAGGATAAAACTTATCAGTGCGCTCAGAGATTTTTTTCAGGAGAGAACTTAATAAAAACAGTCAAACAGGTTGTTAATGCTTGTGAAGTCTGTCTTAAAAGTAATCTCAGTGAGAGATCCAAGATGGCCGATTAGCAGCAGCTCAGGATTGTAGCTCCCAGTGAACGTGCAGAAAGCAAGTGGATGCCGCAATTTCAGAAGAATTTTTGTTGCCCACAAACTGGCAGATTCCTGGCGGAGGAGCCACACAGGTCACCAGCGTGATTCTTTTGGCTGGCGCAGCTGTTTTGCTGGTGCCCCAGCGTGGTGCTTCTCGGTGCGGAATATACAGGACTAGGTGCCCTTTCAGTTGGGCTCGGCTGGTCCCATCCCCACAAGGAGAACAGCAATTGGAAGTGCTGAGGACTGAGAGTTTCACAGCAAGCACAGCTGAACCCGGGAAGGCCTAGCTCTGTGGGGAAGGGGTGTCTGCTGAAGGAAAACTAAGAAACAGAAAAAAACTTCATCACCAACAAGCCAGACTTCCACTCAGAGACCCAATCTGAAAGTCCACAAAAATGGGAAGAAACCAGTGCAAAAAGGCTGAGAACACCCGAAATTAGAATGCCTCTCCTCCTACAGGGGATCGCAGCTCCTCATCAGAAAGAGAACAAGGCTTGACGGAGGATGAGTGCGATGAACTCACAGAATCAGGCTTCAGAAGGTGGATAATAAGAAACTTCTGTGAGCTAAAAGAACGTGTTCTAA
>PVKP010039559.1:0-20052 GCA_004027715.1 Plecturocebus donacophilus
GATTGGAGCAGACAATAAGCGGCTGTGAGTTGGAGGAAGGAGAGGTCACCGCGGGCAGGAGAGGGCTGTGATTTCCTGGAGGGCGAGAGCCTGCCTTCAGTGGGATTGATGTGGGGTGGGTATTCCAGGTAAAAGTGGGGAAGTGGGGAAAGGAGACTGAACCAGAAGCCTCTAAAGAAACTGCAGATCTAAAGAGTTTGGATTTGAATAGAGGAGAGACTGGCCATGATTTTGTTGGAGAGGAGGGGGCATTCAAGACAGACAGTAGCCGAGTCTGGCTAGGATCTGCCAATGCACGACCTCAAAGTCAGAGGAGATGGGCAAAAGAAGGGGGTTATTGTGGTGGTTGAGGTGCAGCTTGTGGTTGGCTAGGGCATGCAGAGCTCTCATGAAAAGGATTTGGGGGTGGGCAGGGAGAGGTAGGTGTGAAGTGGGGCCTGGATATACGAGGATAGAGGTCAAATAGGAGCCAGATGTTCATCCAGAGACCAGAGTGTGTGGGGTGGGGGAGTGGTCAGGGAAAGGCTGGTGGTGTCATCATCATCAGCAGCTCTGTCCCAGTTAGACCTGCCGGGTTCCCAGTTGCTAAGGACAGGCCAGAGCAGCTCCCAATGACAATTCCAGGGCTAGTCAGCCCTGACCACAGTTCTGACCCCAATCTTTTTTTTTAATTCTTTTTCTTTTTAAATTTTTAAAATAAAGATGGGGTTTCACCATGTTGGCCAGGCTGGTCTTGAACTCCTGACCTCAGGTGATCCACCCACCTCGGCCTCCGAAAGTGCTAGGATTATAGGCGTGAGCCACCACGCCCGGCCCTGACCTGTGTTCTCTTGTACACACCTGCCCGTGGCAGTAGGAGGGGGCGGAGAGGAGCCCTAGCAACTGATCATGTGCCTGTGTGCGTTCTCTATGGCCTGTGTGCGTGCTGAGGCCTGTGTGCGCGCTCTGCGGCCTGTGTGCGCGCTCTGAAGCTTGTGTGTGCTCTGTGGCCTGTGTGCACGCTCTGAGGCCTGTGTGCACGCTCTACGGCCTGTGTGCGTGCTCTGAGGCCTGTGTGCGTGCTCTGCGGCATGTGTGTTGGGGGAAAGTCGGGGAGGGCTAACACCTACTCCTCAACCCTAACCATTTTCACAAGCCTTGCCCAATTCAAGCTGGCCTTTTATGGGGGTGGAGAACACTGGGCACTGTGGGTGATTGTCAGAAAAAGAGAATTTGAGTTGTCATACCTCATGCATATGCACTGACTTGGCATCTCAGAATAAAGAGAAATGAGACATCACTCCCTCTCCCTCCAGTCAATCTTAATGGGGCCCAGTATGAGAAGTCATGGTCCCAGGGTCTGGGGTGTGTAAGAAGGTACTTGTGTCTCTTCCCTACCATGCATGTGGGGAGGGGTGCTCCAATTGGGGGTACTCAAGGCCTCGCCCTTCCACTGGCTCTCTCTCCCTATCTCAGTATCAGGGTAATTACCATGGGTGACTAAGGCAGGATGCTGATGAGAAGGAGGTATTGGGTGAAGCAGAGAGCAGGGAGGGAAAGAAGGAAGGAGGGCGGGCAGCCGGGCTTGGGCCCAGGGAGCGTCAGGTGGGTGAGGGCGTTCCATGGGCGGGAGCTGCTCTAGACCTGCCAGGCCTCTTACTGGCTCCTCCAGCTGGGGCAGACACCGCTGCTACACCCAACTGCGGATGAGATTCAGGGATCTGAGTCTCTGGAATCGGGGTTCTGTGCTGGGACTGACTGCCCTTGTGGAGAATCGTGTGTCAATGGGAGAGGGTGAGTATCGGGCCAGCTCTGGGCAGCTCAGGGCCAGCCTCCTCTTCCCAGCTCATGGCCTCTGTTTTGCCTCTTCCCCTTGCAGCCCTCCTGATTCTGGCGCCTGCCAGGATGGGGCCCCTGAGGCACAGCCCGGGCCCTGGGGGTCAGCGGCTACTGATGTCTTCCATGCTGCTAGCAGTGCTGCTCCTGCTGGCTCCATCCCCAGGCCACGCCACTCGGGTAGTATACAAGGTGCTGGAGGAACAGCCACCCAACACCCTCATCGGGAGCCTCGCAGCCGACTATGGTTTTCCAGATGTGGGGCACCTGTACAAGCTAGAGGTGGGTGCCCCATACCTTCGCGTGGATGGCAAGACAGGTGACATTTTCACCACCGAGACTTCCATCGACCGTGAGGGGCTCCGTGAATGCCAGAACCAGCTCCCTGGTGAGCCCTGCATCCTGGAGTTCGAGGTGTCTATCACAGACCTTGTGCAGAATGGCAGCCCCCGGCTGCTAGAGGGCCAGATAGAGGTACAAGACATCAATGACAACACACCTAACTTTGCCTCACCAGTCATCACTCTGGCCATCCCCGAGAACACCAACATCGGCTCACTCTTCCCCATCCCGCTGGCTTCAGACCGTGATGCTGGTCCCAACGGCGTGGCATCCTATGAGCTGCAGGCCGGGCCTGAGGCCCAGGAGCTATTTGGGCTGCAGGTGGCAGAGGACCAGGAGGAGAAGCAACCACAGCTCATTGTGATGGGCAACCTGGACCGTGAGCGCTGGGACTCCTATGACCTCACCATCAAGGTGCAGGATGGCGGCAGTCCCCCACGTGCCAGCAGTGCCCTGCTGCGTGTCACCGTGCTCGACACCAATGACAACGCCCCCAAGTTTGAGCGGCCCTCCTATGAGGCCGAACTATCTGAGAATAGCCCCATAGGCCACTCGGTCATCCAGGTGAGAGGCCCCCTCCATATAACTGTCAGGGTGACCCACCATTAGAAATGGGAGCCCACCCAACCAGGTGAGAGTTTCTTTCACTTGGGGGGAAAACTGCCAGGATACTGTAGTGAGACCCCTTCTCCCCAGCCTCAGCCAGGGGAGTCCTTCCCACCCCACCCCAGCATGGTAATATTACTTTCCTCTATCAGGCTACTTAGGTGACAGTGACATATCATATGAACAGTAATCCCCCCACCCCTAAGCCAGACTCAAGCTGAGGAAACCTCCGAATAGTGAAACTCCCTCCCTAGTCAAGTAGATCCTTCTCTGCCAGCCAGGTGAGCTGAGTTGGAACAAAGGAATCACCTTTTATCCAGGTAGAATCTCTCCTTAGATGAGGGTATCTTCCCAACCAGGGACAGTTTCCCTTTAGCCAAATGAGGTTTCCTGAGGCTAGAGGATATAGCCTCACTTTGCCTCTTCCTGACAAAGTCAAATGAGATCATTTTAGCCAGGTGGGTCCCTCAGAGTCCTGAAAAGAACTAATGGGGTATCTATAAGCCTGCCTCCTCTCCTAGGCATGGGGTGCCCATAGGTGTAGGGTGCTTGGCACAGTGGGTTCAGTTGGGGGTCAATTTCCTCTGTTGAAATTCTCAGCACCCCTCTCCATGGGAACTGCCTCAGGCGCTGAGCAGCTTGTTGGGGCTGGGGACTGGGAGGGAGCAAAGACCGCGTCCCTACAGACAGGTGGGTGTATCTGCCGATGCCATCTCAGCTCTGGCCTCCTGCCAGCCCAGCTCCTTTCTCCTTCCCCATGGGCTGAAGATGCCTCTCTCTTTGATATGAAGGAGCTGGGGAGGCTTGGCCTGCCCTGGACACCGTTACCCATCCTGGAAAACCCTTAGTCCTAGGTCCTCAAGCTGAAGCGGGAGATGGGTGGGAGTTGCAGCCTTTTTTTTAGAGGCTGGTGGACTGAGACCTGGCAAAGAGACAGAAAGAAAAGGGAGACAGACAGTCGGGGATGGCAAATAATAAATAATAATGGCCTAGGTGCCAGGCGCTGTTCTAAACACATGATATGTATTATATCATTTAATCCTTACAGTACAAGATAAGCATTATTCCCATTTTGCAGATGGGAAATGGAGCCCACAGAAATTAGAAAACTTGCCTGATATCCTACAGCTGTTGAGTTCAGAGTCCACCTTTGCCACATCCATGAGTCTGACGTCAGAGCTTAGGTGTGTAACAGCTTTACCAGCTCCCAGTGAGGTGAAGCAGGAGAGTACAGCAGAGAGTAAGCCGAGAGGTCAGCTGGACTGAAAAGAGAGCCTGGAAGAAAACAGGGCATAGGAAAGGAGCAGAATCAGAACTGAGCAAGGATGGGAAGGAAACTGAAGCCAAGAACCATAGAGATAAAGGGAGGTAAGACAAGAGGCAATTAAGAAGCTGGATGACCAATCTAGAGGTAAGGGAGACAGCAGGGATCCTCATGACAACGTTTGTGACAGGTAGACTGGGGTGAGGGGAGAAGAAACTGTGAGGGTTTGGTGCTCAGAGATGTGAGCAGAGACAGGGTAGCTGGGGAGCCATGGCATCCTATGAGCTGCAGGCCGGGCCTGAGGCCCAGGGGCTATTTGGGCTGCAGGTCTGGAGTCTTCATTGTAGAAAAAGCCCAAGCAGGGATAGCTAGAGTTCCCATTGCCAAGGAGGAGAGGACTGGCAGTGGCTTGAGGGCTCACTAGGTGCATTGCCCAGCACTGCGTTAGCACTGATTTTTCAGAGACAGGTGGGTAGGAGGGTGGACAGTTGGACAGACAAAAAGATAAATAAATGCTATTTAGGGAGCACTTCCCCTGTGTCAGGCAGTATCAGGCATTTTTACCTGTGTTATCCCATCTGATCCTCACCATAATTCTGTGAAATAGGTTACATTATTATCCCCATTTCACATATTCGTAGACTGAGGCTTACGGAGGTTGAATAATGGGCCCTAGTTCACATAGTTACTTGGGAAGTGGTATAACTGAGATTTGAACCCAGGACACTTCTGTTATCCCAGAGACTCTGCCAAGGTACAGTTTTTCTCCCGTCACTCCCCACAGCTGTCACATTCTGTCTGGCTGTGACCTAATTCCAGCCCTCATGTTTCTCCCTGTCCAGAGGTACCCCATGGCCATTCCCACCTGGGTCCTGTTGCCCCATTACCAACCATGTTTGTATAGAGTTGGGCCAAGTGCGCGTCAGAGTTGGCGTGGGAGGGCGTGCCCGCTGACTTCGAAGGGACAGACAGTTCATTGTTTGATGCTGGGAGCCCAGCCTACTGCCAGCAGGCTCTGTGGCCTGCATCAACCCCTCCCTCCTGGCTGCAGGCTCAGGCCGGATTCCTCGCATTGGTGCCTCGCCAGCCAGTGCCAGCTGGGAGGAGAAGGAGCTGCTGAAACAGGTTTCCCCAGTTTGACAGAGCGGTGGCTGGGGCCCGGCCTGAAGGGCTCCTCTGACCCACAACCAACCCTACCTGACTTCTTTCAAAAGAAATCGCCCCCTACCTGGGGCCTTCAGGTGGGCATGTGAGTCTTTACTCGTGTGCAAACACACACATGCACAAACACATATACCTTCTCACACAAAAAAAACACATAATCATGCACTCTGACACAATCGTACACATATGTATGTACACACGTGCATATTGTGCACATTCATACGGGCATGTACACTGTCTCTACTACCCACACCTCTCCGTCTCTGCAAGAGGGTTCAGGCAAGGTTCATTGGTGAAATGACTTCCCTAGTTATACTGGTTCCTCATCCTCTCCTGGTACTTTTGTGGGCCCATACAGCAATAACAAGTGAAGTTTAATTCTGCCCTGTCCCATCTCCAGTAGTTGCTGATAGCACAGTTGAGGATTTGCAGGCTGCACCTGGGCTCTTCAGGAAAATAGGTTAGTAATGCCTGCCAGAGTGTCCGAATTGGGAAAATGCAGTACACACATGGCTTCTGGAAAGGGAGTGATGTTGGATTGGCTATGTCTGCCATGCTTGTTGGAAAGGACATTGGCAGCACACATGCCCATTTATTTGCTATCCCTGATCTAAACCATCTCTGTTCTTGTTTTTCCCTCCTGCCCCATAGGTGAAGGCCAATGACTCAGACCAAGGTGCCAATGCAGAGATTGAATACACGTTCCACCAGGCGCCCGAAGTTGTGAGGCGTCTTCTTCGACTCGACAGGAACACCGGACTTATTACTGTTCAGGGCCCCGTGGACCGTGAGGACTTAAGCACCCTGCGCTTCTCAGTGCTAGCTAAGGACCGAGGCACCAACCCCAAGAGTGCCCGTGCCCAGGTGGTTGTGACCGTGAAGGACATGAATGACAATGCCCCCACCATTGAGATCCGGGGCATAGGACTGGTGACTCATCAAGATGGGATGGCTAACATCTCAGAGGATGTGGCAGAGGAGACAGCTGTGGCCCTGGTGCAGGTATCTGACCGAGATGAGGGAGAGAATGCAGCTGTCACCTGTGTGGTGGCAGGTGATGTGCCCTTCCAGCTGCGCCAGGCCAGTGAGACAGGCAGTGACAGCAAGAAGAAGTATTTCCTGCAGACGACCACCCCACTGGACTACGAGAAGGTCAAAGACTACACCATTGAGATTGTGGCTGTGGACTCTGGCAACCCCCCGCTCTCCAGCACCAACTCCCTCAAGGTGCAGGTGGTGGATGTCAATGACAACGCACCTGTCTTCACTCAGAGTGTCACTGAGGTCGCCTTCCCGGAGAACAACCAGCCTGGTGAAGTGATCGCAGAGGTCACTGCCAGTGATGCTGACGCTGGCTCCAATGCTGAGCTGGTTTACTCTCTGGAGCCTGAGCCGGCTGCTAAGGGCCTCTTTACCATTTCACCCGAGACTGGAGAGATCCAGGTGAAGACATCCCTGGATCGGGAACAGCGGGACAGCTATGAGCTGAAGGTGGTGGCAGCTGACCGGGGCAGCCCTAGCCTCCAGGGCACAGCCACTGTCCTTGTCAACGTGCTGGACTGCAATGACAATGACCCCAAATTTATGCTGAGTGGCTACAACTTCTCAGTGATGGAGAACATGCCAGCACTGAGTCCAGTGGGCATGGTGACTGTCATTGATGGAGACAAGGGGGAGAATGCCCGGGTGCAGCTCTCAGTGGAGCAGGACAATGGTGACTTTGTTATCCAGAATGGCACAGGTACCATCCTCTCCAGCCTGAGCTTCGATCGAGAGCAACAAAGCACCTACACCTTCCAGCTGAAGGCGGTGGATGGTGGCGTCCCACCTCGCTCAGCTTATGTTGGTGTCACCATCAATGTGCTGGATGAGAATGACAACGCACCCTATATCACTGCTCCTTCTAACGCCTCTCACCGGCTGTTGACCCCCCAGACACGTCTTGGTGAGACGGTCAGCCAAGTGGCAGCCGAGGACTTTGACTCTGGTGTCAATGCTGAGCTGATCTACAGTATCGCAGGTGGCAACCCTTACGGACTCTTCCAGATTGGATCACATTCAGGTGCCATCACCCTGGAGAAGGAGATTGAGCGGCGCCACCATGGGCTACACCGCCTGGTGGTTAAGGTCAGTGACCGCGGCAAGCCCCCACGCTATGGCACAGCCTTGGTCCACCTTTATGTTAATGAGACTCTGGCCAACCGCACGCTGCTGGACACCCTCCTGGGCCACAGCCTGGACACACCACTGGATATTGACATCGCTGGGGATCCAGAATATGAGCGCTCCAAGCAGCGTGGCAACATTCTCTTTGGTGTGGTGGCCGGTGTGGTGGCCGTGGCCTTGCTCATCGCCCTGGCAGTTCTTGTACGCTACTGCCGGCAGCGGGAGGCCAAGAGTGGTTACCAGGCTGGTAAAAAAGAGACCAAGGACCTGTATGCCCCCAAGCCCAGTGGCAAGGCCTCCAAGGGAAACAAAAGCAAGGGCAAGAAGAGCAAGTCCCCGAAGCCTGTGAAGCCAGTGGAGGACGAGGATGAGGCCGGGCTGCAGAAGTCCCTCAAGTTCAACCTGATGAGCGATGCCCCTGGGGACAGTCCCCGCATCCACCTGCCCCTCAACTACCCACCGGGCAGCCCTGACCTGGGCCGCCACTACCGCTCTAACTCCCCACTGCCTTCCATCCAGCTGCAGCCCCAGTCACCCTCGGCCTCCAAGAAGCACCAGGTGGTACAGGACCTGCCACCTGCAAACACATTCGTGGGCACCGGGGACACCACGTCCACGGGCTCTGAGCAGTACTCCGACTACAGCTACCGAACCAACCCCCCCAAATACCCCAGCAAGCAGGTAGGCCAGCCCTTTCGACTCAGCACACCCCGGCCCCCACCCCACCCCTACCACGGAGCCATCTGGACCGAGGTGTGGGAGTGATGGAGCAGGTGTACTGTGCCTGCCTGTGTGGGGGCCAGCCTGAGCCAGCAGTGGGAGGTGGGGCCTTGGTGATAACACTGCTGCCTCACCCAGGCACAGGGATTAGGCTGAGTGAAGATTAAGGGAAGGTGAGCTCTATGGTCTCCTCTCTGCCCTCTCCCAACTGGGAAGTCACTTGCCAAGTCCCCGGACCCTGGACCAGCTGCTGGGCCTTGTGGGTGGGGACTGGTGGGCAGGTGAGCAGAAGTGGGGAGGAAAATGGGGAAGAAGTCTACTCCAAACCTAGGTCTCTATCTGAGACCAGCCCTAGGTGCTTCTCTAGGAGGGAAGAGGGAGACCTGGGGTCCCGTGGATAACTGAGTGGGGAGTGTGCCAGGGAGGGGGGTTCCCCATTGTGCCTTCTGCGTGTCCTGTGCATCAACCTCTTCCTCACCACTAGGCTCCTGGGGTGGGGTTCCACATGCCCTTGGCCCTGACAATAAAGTTCTCTATTTTTGGAGTTTCGGTTTCTTATTTTCTGGAACTGAGAGAAGAAGTGAGAGAGACTGGAAGCAGCCCTTTGTCCTCAGTCCTACTTCAGTTTCCCCTTCCCTTCTCTTTGCCCCTTGCCACAACCTAGACCTGCCCACTGCACCCCACACTATCTTAGTTTACCATCTCGCCATCCACCCCCATGTCCCTATCCATGTCTGGGAAAGCGCCCTTCCTACCAGCCTTCAGTTGGAGGTGTCTGGCAATGTGTCCCCTTGCCCCATGTCTGTAGGGCTTTCTTCCTAAGAATGTTCCAGAAAGGGGAGGTGGAGCTGTACCCAAGTCCTGCCCCATCTGAGGCTGGATTTTTCTAATCTGCTCAAACTGAGTTGCCTCTGACAGACCTCAGACTGGAGCACCTGGTAGGGGGTGGCATTCAGCCTTCTTGCCTTGGGTGAAGGCTGAGAACCTCTCAGTTACGCCAGCCACCTTCCCCCAGGGCAAGCCCTTCCCTTAAGTCCCTTCCCCAGCCTCTTCATCACAACAGCACTCAACACCCAGCAATTAGCTGGCCCTGCCCTGTGTCTCCCTACCATGATCACCAGCCCAAGCTAAAGGGAGGGGGCCGAGGGGGAGACGAGGGAATTCCGAAGTTCTCTGCATTTACCTGCCCTGCACCCCCACTCTTAGGGGGTTCGCTGCTCATGAGCAGAGGTTTCCTAGTTCTGCCTTCTGCCTGTGATGCTACCTCCCTCCCCTCTTTCTGTTCCTTGCTCTGGCCACTCTGGGTTGCTGGCTCTCTCTCTCTCTCCGTCTCTCACTTCTTGCTCTCCTGGGTCTACCCTGTCTCTGGTTGTGCCTGAGTGGGAGGAAGGCTAAAGCGTGGCTGAGGGGCCTCAGGTCCTGGGGGAGTCTCTGAGGCCAGAGGCAACCTATCTCCATGGTGACTAAAGAGGCTTGAGACACTCCCAGGAGGAACAAGGCGCCAGCTCTCTCCTCTGATTCCATCCACAGACTCCCCCAATGCCCTGTGTGTGGGGGAGAGGGCAAAGTAAAAACTCCTGGGGTCTTGGAGGAGTGGGGCCTGGGGAAGTGAGATCTAACCACATGGTGACCTCCAGCAACTCCTGACCTCCCATTCTTTCTCTTCCTTTTCTGTCCTTACTGGCATTGTTCCCATCTTTCTCCTATTCCTTTAGTGTCTTCATCTCTTTTTCTTTCCCAGGGTCTGAGGGATTGTCCTTTACTCAGCTCTAATCCATCCTAACCCATCCATCAAGCCACAATGAATGTCTTCTCTCAACATTCAGATACAACCAAAGCACACCACCTGTTGTCATCATCAACACACATAGGCCAAGTTTCCACTGAGTGCTCAGCATGGTACTAGACCCTGATGAAAAAATGGCCATACTTGTACAAGACAGACAAGTGAATGATGAGGCAATTGAGAGTCTTAAGAGTCGAATGAGAAGTGCCCTACTAAAGCTTTTCCCAACTTACTCCATGAAACTATGTCTACTGCTACCAATCACTTCCATTTTTTGAGTCCTTACTAAGTGGGAGGTACCACGCTAAGCACTTTGTGTGAATTGGTTCATTCAGTGCTCATCACTCTTTATGATATGGGTCATTTTAATGTTCAATTTGCAGAAGTGAAAACTAAATGGTGATGCAGCCAGATTCAAACACAAAGCAGGCAGTTCTATTATCTATTCTGCTATAAAAAAGGGGTTCCGTGATGAAGTTAGTTTTGGTAGTAAGAGATTCATGATTACATTTAACTATTAAAGGCTCTGTAGAGTCCTCAAAAAAGGGAGAACCTGTTAGACGTTGTTTTAACTTTTTTTTTTTTTTTTTTTTTTTTTTTTTTTTTTGAGACAGGGTCTTGCTCTATCGCCCGGGTTGGAATGCAGTGGCACAATCTTGGCTCACTGCAACCTCTGCCTCCTGGGCTCAAATGATCCTCCTCCTGTGTAACTGGGACTACGGGCATGCACCACCATACCTGGATAATTTTTGTATTTTTTGTAGAGACAGGGCTTTTCCATGTTGCCCAAGCTGGTCTCAACTCCTGAGCTCAAGCGATCTGCCCACCTCAGCCTACCAAAGTGCTGGGATGACAGGTGTGAGCCACCATGCCCAGCCTCAATTTTGTTCACCTCTTGAGTTTTCTGAATTTATTTCACCATATTGCCCCTCCCTTCCTTTGAGAAGCACAGTATGGGAAAACTACACAGGACATGGAAATGGGCTTCTGGAAGGAGAAAGTGCAACTGAGCCAACTTGTCAATGAGGAGCAGGATTAGGGCAGGAGGGTCCCCTGCCTCCTTGCAGGGTCACTGTGTGAGCAAACTCCTGTGGCAGGAGTGAACCAAGTTGGAGGCAGGGAAAGGGCAGAAAAAGTAATATTCTGGCAAGAATGGAGGGCATAAGAGAAAGCTGAAAGATGAGACTGGAAGAACTGTAGGTTGTAGAGGACATAGGTGCCAAAAGTACTTCAGAGAGAAATAGTCCCTGAAAGCTCATGAGTGTTTTAGATGAACTGAGTTTTAGAAAGTTCACTGGAATATATGGTGGGCTTAAAAGGGCATCGATATGAAGGCATGGGACTGAACCTCTAAGGTTTGGACCGATGGTGGCAATGAGGGTGATGAATGGATAAATTTGGCCAAGGTTAGGGAGAAAGAACCCACAGGATTCAAGGGATGATTGGATATGGGGTAGGGATGGGGAATGAGGGGAGAGCTACCAGGATTTCCAGGTAGACATCAGCCTTCTGAGTCTGGGTAATGGGATAGTGATGAGATTACTGCCCATACAGAAGCTAATTAAAGAAGAATTTTGTTTCAGACATGTTGAATCTTAAGGGCCAGTAGGCAGAGCCAACTGGAAATAATCAGCAAGCGTCTAGAGCTTCAGGACTCAGAGTGAGAGAGATTTTTGATTTGGGCTTTTATAATTTGATAGTCATAAAATTAGAGGGAACATAAAGTGTTGGGTATAACCCAACCCTCCATTTTACGGAAAAGAGTCATGGGAAAAGAGACCAAGCGACTTGCTTAGTAGGCAGGACCGAAGCCCTCAATTACCAGGTGTGGGTTCTGCAGGGAGGTGGGACTGCTGGCCTGTACCTTGAAAGAAAACTAGAAAGAGAAACACCAACAACCATGCTGCCCCATGCCTCCCAGACCTCTTGTACCCTGTTCACCCCTACACCAGGTGGGCAACACTCCTTTGTAGCCTCCCAGACCCAAATGTCCATGTCAGTCCTGGAGACCTTATCAGTCATCACCCAGACCCTTCAGTGTTTCAGATCAATACAAGGATCCCAAGAACGATCGCTTATTCCTGAAGATGAGGTGGGAGCCATCTTCAGGAATGGGAATAGTGGGGAGGCAGTTCTGGACTACCTTTCCAGCAGCTCCAAAAATCCTGTCCTGATAGCCTCTCCCACCCTAGTTGCCTTGAATGGGGCTTCAGGAGGGTAAGTCTACAAACCCAGGGCCACCTCCCCTGGCCATCTTCATAACCTCCTATCCAGAGTTACAGAGTAAGACAAAGCACTGCCAAAGTCTTGGAAGATTGGAAGGAGCTTGGAGACTCATCAGCAGGGCCCCGGGCTGGGCTGTTTTCACCCCTGGCCTCCAGGGGCCCTGGGTCTGCGCCCTCCACAACTCCTAATTTCTGGTTGGCAGGAACATCTGTGGCAGTCCCAAGTGGGTATTTGGGTGGCTGGTTGGTTGTGCCAAGTGCCAAGTTGAGGTTGCCAGGTTCCAGGGCTGATCATTAACCTGTGACAGGCCTACAGGGCTGCTGGCTGGGAGCAGCCTGTCACCGTTCCACTTTCCCAACCCCCAGTCCCCAGTCCCCAGTCCAAGCCTCTAAGTCTGGCTCCTCATCCCAGCAGCCCTCCCAGAAGCTCCTTCTTATTTCCTGGAAGAAGTCTCCCTTTGAGACCAGCTTTCCTAATCCCTAATGGGTGCCATGTCCTCCCACCCATGTCCAGGCTCCTGGCAGCGCCCAACCCTCTCCAGTGAATACTCTATTTACTGATCAGGAAGACTGGGGAGTTTCCATTGTTCTGCTTTGCCCCCTTGCCCCAGGTGCCCTGGTTTGTTATCAGGCTCCTCCCCCTGTTTTCCACTCCCAGATCTCTCTGGAGGGGAGTGAAGTGGGGATAGAGGGCTGAATGGGAGAGGCCTCAGCTGGGAGTCCTGAGGCTGCTACAACATCACAAACCAGAGACGAGGAACAGAGGATAAGAAAGGTTGGCCCCTCATTTGGAAGGAGACAGTGGCAAGAGCAGTGAGACAGGTGAGGAGCCGGAGTTTGGAGGGTGCTGTTTGGAAATGAGGGAACTGTTCTGGTATTGGTGAGCTGTTTGGGAGTTAGGAATCTGCTGCTTTTAGGAAGCTATTCTAGAAATTGCAAGCTATGCTGGTGTTTAGAGGCTGTGCTGGAATTAGGGGAATAGGGTGCTATCATGCTACTCTGGTATTGGGCTCTCCACTGTATTACAGGCCATTTTGGGATTAAAGGGAGGCTGTGCCAATATTGGGAAGCTGGGTTAGAGCCAGAAGGGTTGTGCTGTAACAAGTGGTTGCACTGGATGAGGGTTATTGGGGTGGCGCAGGGGCTGTAATAACACTGGGGCCTACGCTGTATTGGGACTTCCACTATGTGGACTTGGCTGTACTAGGAGCTGTCCTAGAACACAGGAGCAGTCTTCTACTGGGGCCTGTGCTTTCGGGAGGAGTGTGCTGTGCTGGACGTGGGTCCCTTCTTGGTTGCTGTTGAGGCCTGGGGAAGGTGGTGCTTGGCTTGTACTAGGGCTTGGTATGGCAGTGGGCCCTGTGGGCAAGCTGGCTGGTCAGTAGTGACAATCTCTCTCTCTGCAGTTACCTCACCGCCGCGTCACCTTCTCGGCCACCAGCCAGGCCCAGGAGCTGCAGGACCCATCCCAGCACAGTTACTATGATAGTGGCCTGGAGGAGTCTGAGACACCATCCAGCAAGTCATCCTCGGGGCCTCGACTCGGTCCCCTGGCCCTGCCTGAGGATCACTATGAGCGCACCACCCCTGACGGCAGCATAGGAGAGATGGAGCACCCCGAGAATGGTGAGGCACAGCACCGTGGTCAGGGCACCCCAGGAAATGAGTGGAAGCCTGAGAATGGTGACGAGGCCTTAAACAAATCCTCCATGTATTGAATTCTTATGTGTTCAGTCATCATTACCGTTCTGAGGGCTTTCAGGTATACACGCATTTAATCCCCAGAACCACTCTGCGATACGAGAGCTTTATGGCACCCACTTTATGATGGAGGAAACTGAGGCTTAGAGAGGCTAAGTCACTTGCCCAAAGTCATACATCTAGAAAGTGACAGACCTGGGAGGGATTCAAACCCAGGTTTCTCTGACTCCAAAGCTATTGCATCCAGCCATGTTTACACTGTCACCTGGGAACAGGGACTTGAGCGTGGTGGCCAGAAGGCTCACGTAATGGTGAGGAAACCTTGAGGAGGTGGGTGGTGGTCCTCTAATGGATGGGAGGGCCTTGAGAATAGAGAATGGGCCCTGGATGCTACAGGGGGCTCAGAGAACGGTGTGACAATCTGCTGGGGAGAGGAGTGGGAGAAGGTTTGGCACCTCTTTGAGGAAGAGAGGCAGGAGGTCTGGTGAGAAGAAAGACCTGACTGGGAGGGATTTGGAGGGTGATGGCAAAAGGGAGGTGTGAGCTGGAGCAGAGATCAGCATGGGAATGGATGTCGAGGTATGCTGTCAGAAAGTGCGTGTGCAGTGTGTGTGCTGTGCACATGCGTGTGCATGTGTGAAGGCGTCCATGGCAGCCTTTGGAGGAGGAGAGTGAATGAGCTAGCCCCTGAGATGGAAAGACTCTCTAACTTGGAGCTGTCCTCGGGTCTCACCCACTCCCTCAACTCAAAGCCTCCCCTCCCCACAAAAGATGGGAGTTTTCACTCCCTTGCCTCAGGCACAGGGCCCTTGCCTAACCTCCCAGGCACTAGGTCTCAGAGTGTCCTCCATCCCCACCCCGCCCCTCCATGTGTGATCTCATGCCCGTCTCGTCCTTTTTGTGCCCGCGCAGAGCCGGCTGGCCGGAGCAGGCCCTGAGGCAGAGTGCCAGGTATGTGGGAGCTGCTCTGGGATCTGGGGTCTGTGGGACTCTGCCCAGCACCCAGCCTCACCCACCCAGTGCCCTTGCTCTGCTCTGAGCCATGTTGGGTCCCCCAACTCTGCTCTGAGCTGTAGAGCCTTGGCACTTTGAGGGTTAACAACAGAGCTGTCCCCTCCTCACCTGGCACTGGGAGGAGGCCAAGCCACGGTGGGTGGTGCCAGGGGAGCCCCTGTCCCAGGCAGTGTTGCTCAGCCATGTCCCTGGGGGGTGGGGGGGTCACTGCCTGGTGCTGTCCCTGAGCAAGGGCAGGACAGGGACAGCTGTGACAGGAAGTGCTCATGGCCCAGCCGTTCCCATGGAGACCCCTGCTGCCCAGCAACTACACCGGCTACTGCTGATGTCAGGCAGCCAACTCCTGTTCCCGTGGGTGTTCTGGGCAGGGAGCCGGGGCAAGGCCAGGGGTGGTGGATGGTTTAGGGGCCAGAGTGAGGTGGGGTGGGGCTGCATGAGCGTGCTTGTAGATGTGAGTGTGTGCTTCTATGTGAATACCCCACATAGAAGCTCATCCCTTCCCACTGGCTTTAAAGCAAGGCCTTGCTGTGCTGGGGGAGGGTGGGGGTTCCAGGACCACTGGGAGCATGTGAGGCTTGAGGGGGTTCTGAAGGAAGCCATGTGCCCAATTTCATCTGACAATAGAGGTGCCCAGTGTAGTAGATTTGTGCATCCATGCCTATCTGTGTGTATGTAAGAGAGGGAGGGAGAGAGAGAGATTGATTGTATCCTTCAATGAGGATGGGGGTTTCCTCAACCCCACCTGAGGATAGATTTGGATGTTTAAGCCAGTCTGAAGATAGAGGAGGCAGTGTGTAGATAAGTGTGTGTTTGTGCACCTGTCTGAGGGCAGAATTGGTTGGCGTGTGAGAAGAGCACTGTAGGGTAGGTGAGGCTGGAAGGAATGTGTCTATTTAGGGTTCAGTGGCTCACGCCTGTAATTTCAGCACTCTGGGAGGCTGAGGCAGGAGGATTGCTTGAGCTCAGGAGTTCAAGACCAACCTGGGCAACACGGCTAAACCCCATCTCTATAAAAAATACAAAAATTTAGCCAGGTATAGTAGTACATGCCTATAGTCCCAGCTGCTCAGGAGTCTGAGGTGGGAGGATCATCTGAGTCTGAGAAATTGAGGCTGCAGTGAGCCGAGATCACACCACTGCACTCCAACCTGGGTGATGGGAGTGAGACCCTGTCTTGAAAAGAAAAAAAAAAAAAAAAAAGGATAAGGCTGGGCCCAATGGCCCAGTGTTGGGATTATAGGCTATGGCCTGTAATCCCAACACTTTGGGAGGTCGAGGCGGGTGGATCACCTGAGGTCAAGAGTTCGAGACCAGCCTGGCCACCATGGCGAAACCTCATCTCTACTAAAAATCCAAAAAATAACCAGGCATAGTCGCGGGCACCTGTAATCCCAGCTACTTGGGAGGCTACTGCAGGAGAATTGCTTGAACTGGGGAGATGGAGGTTGCAGTGAGCTGAGATGGTGCTATTGCACTCCAGCCTGGGTGACAAGAACAACACTCCATCTCAAAAAAGAAAGAAAAAGAAAGGATAGTGTGTGTGTGTGTGTGTGTGTGTGTGTGTGTGTGTGTGTGTATGCCTGTGTACAGTAGGTGGATGGTGGGAGTACATGCGTCTATTCAAGGGTGTGTATGGCTGTGAGTTCAGTGGTCAGAAGGGGCGTGTACCCATCGTGAGGCAGACTTTAGGTGCCAGTGGGAGGCCATGACGCAAAGCTTTGCAGACGCTGTATGTCTGATGACTGTCCTTCCCCGCTCGTTCCTACAGACCTTCGCCCTTTGCCTGATGTCGCTATGACAGGCACGTGTACCCGGGAGTGCAGTGAGTTTGGCCACTCTGACACATGCTGGATGCCTGGCCAGTCATCTCCCAGCCGTCGGACCAAGAGCAGCGCCCTCAAACTCTCCACCTTCGTGCCTTACCAGGACCGAGGAGGGCAGGAGCCTGCGGGCGCCGGCAGCCCCAGCCCCCCGGAAGACCGGAACACCAAAACGGCCCCCGTGCGCCTCCTGCCCTCCTACAGTGCCTTCTCCCACAGTAGCCATGATTCCTGCAAGGACTCGGCCACCTTGGAGGAAATCCCCCTGACCCAGACCTCGGACTTCCCACCCGCAGCTACACCGGCATCTGCCCAGACGGCCAAGCGCGAGATCTACCTGTGAGCCCCCTCTGGCCGGCCGGCCCCCCTCCCCCAGCCGCCGGCCAGTTCCCAAATGGGCCCATTCCAGGGCCTCACTCTCGACCCCTTCAGCGTGGACTTCCTGGCCAGGGCCCCAAGTTGGGGGTAACACTGGCCTCGTGACCACGCTGGCCCTTCTCCCATGCAGGGTCCAGGTCCTCTCCCCTTATTTCCATCTCCCAGCCCCCAGGGTCCCCTTCCCCTTTAGGGGGCTTCCCCCAGCTAATGCCCAAGAGGGCTCCTCTACAATGACTAGGCTCCTTTCCTTGACTTCCAGGGAGCACCCCCTCAATTTGGGCAGATGGTGTAGTCCAGGGTGGGCAGCACACTCCTAACTCATTGTTTCCCTCATGGCCGACCAGGGCGGGGACAGCACGCCCAATTTTAGCCCTGAAGCAGGGCTGAACTGGGGAGCCCCTTTCCCTGGGAGCTCCCAGAGGAAACTCTTGACCGCTAGGGGCTCCCTGAAGGGCTTTTGTTACCAAAGGTGGGGTAGGGACGGGGGTGGGAGTGGAGCGGAGGCCTCGTCTTCCTTTGCTGCCCCTGGGCTGGCTCACCTGCCTGCCACATGCCCACGCCTAGTCCCATCTGGGCCCCCCTTCCCTGCTGGTCATGCAGTGTCTGTATATAAGGACCTTGGAATGACGTTCCCATTTCTGCCTGATTTGCAACTTTTCTTGTTGATGTTGTGTTGTCTTGGGGGACCCCTCTGGCGGGGGACCTGCCCTGTGCCCCCTCCTCCCTGCCGCAGTGCCCCCCCAGCCCAGGCCTCTATTGTTCCATGTTGTAAATACCCCTGGGGCCATGGTGGGATGGGGGTGCAGGCCAGGAAAACAACGGGTGGGTGGGGGTGGGGACGGGGGTAACATTTGCCTATCAGCAGAGCTGGGCTTTTATTTAATTTTTTTTAAAAAAATACAAATCTCTATTTTTTTGGAACTGTTGCGCTGTGCCCTGGGGGACCCCGCTCAGGCTGCCTCCCACATCCAGAGGAGCATCACAGAGGGGCCCCGAGGCTGTGGGGGCAGCTGGACAGGGGTGGGATGACTGTGCCTCTGGCCTGGTTGGGTGAGTTGGGAGCAGGAAGGTTTGCTCAGGGGGTGGCTGGGTGCTGCTCCTGATATAGGAGGGCTGCATCCTGCCCCCTCCCTGCCCCCCAACCCTCAGCCCCTGCCATGACTGACCCGTCAGCCTGTAAAACCACCATTGCCTTGATCTCAGGGGGTGGGAGGGCTGCCTCAGGGCACCCTGGGCTCCAGGCCCCCTTCTTCCAGTTGGGCTTCCCTTTGCCAGGGTCAGGGGTCCCATGGGGGAGGGGGGAGGGAGGTTGGGGCGCAGAGAAGCCCAGTCAGCCATGATAAGGTGGAGTTCTTTGCTTCACCTCAGGGGGCCAGGGTGTAAGGGGCGTCCTGCAGAGCCCCCATCTCCCACTGTGGCCATCTCAAAGCCTCAGCCCCTCTTCCTTCCAGGAACCCCCACTGCCTTGGCCCATACCTCTCCAGCTCCCTAGGGACCCAGGCTGGGAGGCTGGAGACTCAGGGTATGGCCCTTGCTTGACTTGGTCTAAGCTTGGGGAGGTGGCCCAAGTGTGGGAGGGGTGGGTACACAAAGGTCTTCTGGTGCCTTTGGGAACTGTGCTGCTGGGGTCTTGACTCATGTACCCCAGAGACCCCACCTCCACCCAAGAAAAGCCAGGGGGCTGAAGAATCACCCTATTCTCTGCCTCTTATCCCTAACTTGGCTTGGGGTGACAGTGCTAGGAAGGAGAGCATTGTTAGGCTGGTGGCCCCAGCATACACAGCCCTTCTATGGAGGGGAAGGGGTAGAGTGGGCCGGGGTGGCAGCAGCCAGGTCTAGGGGTTGGCCAAAGGCTCCTTTCCCTGGGGGAGGCCCAGGAAATGGGCAGGGGCTTGTTAATGAGACAGCCCTTTTCCCCTGCACAAACGGGGCAGGTGCAATAGTCTCGGAGTTGGTAGTATTGGGTGCCCAGCTGGTGGGGCAGTGGCCTCAAGGATTGTCCTGGGTCCTGGAGATCAGGATTCTGGCAAGAAGATTGTATGAGGCCCATTTGCTTGGTGGAGAAGGTGGTCCAGACAGGTGGCATTCCTGGAGTCAGTGGACTCCCACTGGAAGCCCCTAGTGGCCTGGGTACCCTACCCTGGTCTTAGAGACCCCTGAGCACTGAGTGGAAGGGCAGAGGAGCATTTTGCACAATGGAGAAGCCAGAAGAAAGAGGGTGGCCCAGATGGCTGGGAGGGCTGAGAAGCACAGAGCAGAAGCCCTTCCTACAGGCAAACACAGAGCCCCCATCCCCCTGGTTGGGGCCCGGGCACTGCGTCTGTTACCAACTGGGCACTGGAGAGATGAAACCAAAGGTGGGCAGGGGATGGTGACAGCACTGGGGACTACCCCTGTGGGTCCTAGGCCTGTGAAGCTCCTCCCCAATGCCTGTGTCGCGTACAGTTTTATGTACCAATAGGCGACATTTGGCCAGAGGAGAGCCCCCCTCAAACCCAGCCTGACCCAGTCTGTGTCTTCCTAGAGGGGACCTAGTCGGTCCCCATCCCCCTACTTCAGGGCATGTCTCTCGGTAGGGGGAGGGTATATGGGGACATATTTCTCTCCTAGGGTCCCTGAAGCATGTCTCACTTCCTGGGGTAGGGGGAACTTCTCTGGGCATCCCTCACCTCTGGGGGCTCTCTAGGCCCTATCTCTCCCCTTGGAAGTCTCCGGGGGACATGTGTTCCCGCCGAGGACCATGGGAGCATGTCTCCACCCACTTATCCAGGCTCTCTGGGGAGCCTGTTTTCCTCCCAGGATTCCTGGGAGTACTTAAGGCAAGTCAGTCTGGGGCCATCTCTCTTCCCAGGGAAGGGGGCTATCTCTGAAGCATGTCTGGGAAGGGATGTTTCTGGCCCTGCCCCCATCTCTCCTATGGGGGTTTCTCTGCCCTGCAGCACTTTGGGATGAGGCTGGGCATCTCTGAGTTGTCTTTTCTCCTAGGGGCCCTGAGATACCTCTCTCTCCTGAGGGTGGGGCCTTTGGAGCCATTTCTTCCTGGATCGGGGC
>PVKP010039560.1:0-20041 GCA_004027715.1 Plecturocebus donacophilus
CTGGGCGGGAATTGGCCAGGCTGGGGGGGAATTGGCCAGGCTGGGGGGGATGGGCCAGGTGGGGGTGGACCAGGTAGGCACTGGCCAGGACACTACAAAGCCAAGAACGTACATGTCACCCAGGTGGGTGCCTCTCTGTAGAAGTAAGCAGATGACAACACAGTCTTCTGCAATCGAGTTTGGGGCACCTGAGGGGGCTAGTCCTTCCGGGAGGCTTTGGGTCAGCAAAAGCTGCCGCAGGAAGCAACCCAAGTGTCCTTCAGAATGTGTAAGCAAAACGTGGCATACCCACACACAGGAATACTCTTCAGCCTTAAAGAGGAACAGGATACAACGCAGGGACCCTTGAGGACTCTGCTGAGTGAAACGAGCTGGTCACAAAAGGACAAATCCTGTGAGTCACTCATCGGAGCTGACAAATACAGAGAGACAGAAAGCTGAATGGGGGCTGTCAGGGTCTTAGGGAAGGGGAAAGAGGGGTGAGCATTTAAGGGGGACAGAGTTTCAGTTTGGGAAGAAGTGAAAGTTCTGTAGGGGACAGTAGTGATAGTCACACAAGGTGAACGTGCTAAGGCACTGAACTGTGCGCCCAAATCTGGTTAAGATGTTACATGTCTGTTACGTGTATTTTCCCAGTCTGAAAAGCCTGATCCACGGTGGCCTCGTTGACCTGTCAGAATGGGCCAGGCCTGTGAGAAGGGGGGTGGGCCAGGTGGGGGGAGGCCAGGTGTGGGGACTGGCTAGGTGGCTGAGGTGGCAAGGGTCTCTCTGTGCTCGCAGCATCCCTCCCCCACCCCGAGGTCAGGAGGCTTCACCTTCACATTCTCTTGGGTCTCTATCAAAGTGTCATCACACAAAACACGTATTCCATGACAGACGCACACAGAGAGCAGCACAGGAGGCTGCAGCCAGAAGCCAGACAGGCTGCCAGGTGAGGAGCAGAGCCCGCTGCCCTGGAGAGGCCCAGAGCTGGGTGGGGCTGGGGGGAGTGAGGAGGGGGCAGGGAAGGGGAAGGGCTGTCCTCCAGGTCTCTCCACACCGTTCCCTGACGAGCCAGCCACACACACAGGAAAGTCACAGCAGACATTTCCCTGCAGAGATGTGGGTTCCCATAGTGGGGTCCCGTGGCTGCAGTGGGACTCCCCAGACCAGGAGATGGAGACCAAGGCTGGAGTGACAACGGGAGGTCAAGGGAAAGGTGGGCTAACAGGGAAGGAAAAGAGAAAAGGAGGGGAAAGGGTGGGTGCAAGACAGCTGCGGGGAGTGGAAGGGAGCTGTGGGGTCAGGAATAAAGCCGGGTAGGACGAGTAGAAGGGGAGCTTGGGACCAGGAAGGAAAGCCTTGCGGGAGGACTGGGAGGGAGGCGTGGGGCCAGGAATGAAAGCCACCCCTCCGAGCCGCTCCTCCCCGACCTACACAGGCTGCCTGCCTGGTCCTGCGGCATCCTCAGCCTTTTCCCCGAAACTGGACGCAGGCAGACCAATGTCTGGCTTCATTTTATCCTTATCCACAGTGAGCTGTCTGTCATCAGAAGATAAAACGGCCAGAATGTGATCTTCCTGCAAACTAAACCTCGAGTGAAATGCCCACTCTGAGACAAATGGAGCCTCAGAAGCCGTGGCATTAAACAAGAATGAGACACCCACCAAGACCTCTTTCACAGGCAGGTGTGACGGCTCTTTAAGGAACACCACAAAATGATCTGTCACTCACGCAGTGCACAATTTTTTTATTTAGACAAGTTTAATAACATGAGTTCTTACATGTATGAGAAGTATCACACTTTGAAAAGTCACTCTGACGATTGCGCATGCCACTTTGTGAACTCCATGTTTTAGTTTTTAGGGACGGAGTGCTGCTCTGTCACCCAGACTGGAGTACAGTGGCACGATCTCAGTTCACCGCAACCTCTTCCTCTGCGGTTCAAGCAATTCTCCTGCCTCAGTCTCCTGAGTAGCTGGGATTACAGGTGCCCACCACCACGCCCGGCCAGTTTTCGTATTTTTAGTAGAGACAGGGTTTCACCATGTTGGCCAGGCTGGTCTCGAACGCCTGACCTCATGATCCGCCCGCCTCGGCCTCCCAGAGTGCTTGGATGACAGGCGTGAGCCACCGTGCCTGGCCCTTCATGTTTTAGAATACTCTGAGAATGCTAAAACAGATGGATGTGTAACTACCGTCATAAGTCTACGGAAATACAATTGAGGGTGTTCTAAATTTCCAAGCCTCTGCTCACATTAAGCAGATATGTCTCTTTCAAACATTCACACACTCTAGATCTCCTCAGCCACTGAGTTCCAGGGTGGCTGCTATAAAAAGGCGTTACCCACTTTCATATGCTTCCTGCTCAGCAAACGCTAAACACGCAAGCTCCCCAGGTCGAGGCTGAGTACTGAGCCCCACAGGACGGATGATGGCAAACACCTCTTTTTTCACCTTTTCCAGTGGACTTAAGAAAAGCAGAGGTGGCCCTGGCCAGAGCCAGGCCAAGCCTGACCGATTCTGGTCCAGCCACAGCCACAGCTCGGAAACAGGTTTCCAGTCTCCACGGGGCACTGACACCGGTCCAGCGAGAGCAGCTCTGTGCAGGGAGCCGAGGGGCTGGGGATGCTGGCGACCAGCCAGGAGCATCACCCACAGCAGAGAGAGGGGCCTGTCCTCAGCCTGTCTCAGAGGCCTGGATAAGACAGGAAGAGACCGCTGCCCCTCACCTCACGATCCCGCACCCCCAGCCCCTCATTATCAGCCAGGCTGTGGGGCCCATGTGAGCTCGGATAAAGCTCGGTAGAGCAGTGAAGACATCCGGGTAGGGCTTTGAGGGTCATTTAAATGACACCCCCTAGCTCCAAGAGGGCTGCAGAAAACCAGCCCTCACCCCACCGCCCCAGCAGATTCTAACCATGCAGGGAGCGGTTTTGTGTGTGCGGGCGGGTGCCTAGTTAAGCTGCTCTTCCCCTGTGGGCACCACCACATTTCACAGGAAGCAAATCACATCTGCGGCATCTTCAAGCAGTGTGTGTCGCTCGGAGTGCGGAGGGAGAGCACGGGGAGCCACCCTGCGAAGGAGGCACCTGGCAGCTCCTGCTTTGTTGTTTAAACTCATCAACAAAAGGTCCTGCCCCTGACAGGCAGCCAGCTGTCCTCACTCCGGGTTCAGCACTGGGCTCCCCAGACTACAGGGCTGGGAGCGGGAGCCTCGGATTCCTAGGAATGTCAATCAACCAAGGCCTCTCCCCTCGCCCCCTCCTTATCTCTGTGACCAGGCTCCTGGGCTGTATTCCGAAGGCAGAGGGGCTGGGCGGGGAAGGGAGCCTGGCTTCCCCAGGTTCACAATCAAGCGAGAGCAGCCTCTCACTCCACTCATGCGGGCTGTTTCCCAGTCCCGGGAACACGCTCTAGAAATTCAAGCCTGGAATTCTCAACAGCCAGGACTTCCAGTGGCTTCAAAAATGGAAGCAAAACAGAGCACCTCCCGGTCCGGAGCCCTGAGCCCTGAGCCCTGGCACGTGTGGTGTCTGTTTACAGCAAGGTCCCTGGGCTGCTTCCTTTTTTTTTTTTTCTTTCTTATCAGGGGGACAGGTTCTTCACCTCTGAGTTTTTAACTTTTATTTTATTTACTTATGTATTAGAGACAGGGTCTTGCCATGTTGCCCAGGCTGGCTTCGAACTCCTGGGCTCAAGTGATCCCCACACCTCGGCCTCTCAAGCAGCTGGGACGACAGGTGTGCTGAGTTTTTATTTTTAATAAATAAGTAATTTGGGACAATCTTCCTGCTGAACACTTCAAGTCACCTTTTTAAGCCACAAAATTTTAGAGTGAATACTACCTTTTACATTTCAGTAGATTTTAAGTGGCTCTGGCTCAGGAAGCATGATGAGAAGTCAGAAGGGCCGCACGCAGCTCGGCTGCCCCGGGGTAAAGCGTAAGCACACAGGACAGGTCCTCTGTGGCTCCTGCCTCCTTTCCCCAAATAGGAACATGCCAGCCCTCCAACCACATCTAATTTCAGCAGCCTCCGGTGACCTCTGACCCCAGCACTTTGAGAACCGAGTCCCTGCTTTAAACAGCAGTGGGCGAGGGGATCTGGGTGGTCATCGGGGGCCCTGTCCTCTGGTCCGAAGTCTCCTAGTCTGTGACTAGTGCCCCATCACGAGACACGGGGCTGGGAGAGCCCCAGGGAGCGGAACGTTCTCAAGCCCTAAAGGGGTAAGACAGTGACAGGAGGTGAAGAGCAACCAGAGCGGGGACTTGTCTGTCCCACTTTGATTTTTAAAATCATTTTCATTATCATCAGCATTTGCCAAAGAGTGGAATCGTCTTCCCCTCGCTGTCCACGGTCGCCACCTGTGAACACCCTCCCATGAAACAGCGGCTCTGCCGGGGGTGTTAGAACCAGGAGAAGCCAGCAGCTCTGCCCTGCGGGGCCTGCTCCGCCATCACACAGGCTCGGCCCCTCCCGGAGCCCTGCCTTCTCCGCAGCTCCTTCCTTACTGTTAAAATCATAGCTGAGGCGGCTCCAAGGGCCCTCGTGGGTCGAACTCTTCCCGGGCAGCGGGACAAGAGAAGGGAAACCTGGGGCGCTTGTTTTCTGGGGAGTGGCCCTGCCCTGCTTCAGCCCCGTTTATCACACCTGTCGGGAAAAGCTGATTTTGTGAGTCACCGCAATGTGGGCCACCTGCTTAGAGCCTAATTGGGTTCTGAATTTACATTTGGAGGCATGAGCTGGCTTTGCAAACACAATGCATCTTTGTGAGAAGGAGCCTTTCCAAAGGACCCCAAAGCAGCCGACACAACTAACACCACGGCCACACACACATCTGCAAAGAGAGAGGCTGACATGGATGACACGGAGCGAAGCCGTGACTCCAGACCGCCCACCTCCCTGTGGACGCTGCGGGAGCGTGGATGCCGTGAGTGGCCGCTGACACCCGAAGGCCCCGCACTGCCAGGCCCCCGCCAAGGCCGATTCCTGGCTCCAGGGCAGAGTGCGGGGAGGGGGCCAGTGCTGCTGCGACCCCTGCTCCCAGCTGCGGGATGTGGGCAGCATCAGCTCCCACGGAGGCTGGTTAACAGCAGGGGGCCACGCGGCCCACCTGGCTCTGCCCCCGTGGGGGCAGCTCCTACTTGCAGACTGTTGACACAAAGAGTCGAACTCTGTGAGATATCTGAAGAGATTTACTCTGAGCCAACCATGAGAGGCACAACCCTCAGGAGGTCCTGAGAACAAGTTCCCAGGGTGGTCGGGGTACAGCCTGGTTTTATACGTTCTAGGGAGGTGTGAGACATCCATCAAATACGCTGAAGAAACACATTGGTTTAGAAAGGCGAGACCACTCAAAGCGGGCGTTTCCAGGCTAAGGGTAAATTTAAACACGTTCTGGTTGACAATTGGTTGAGGCTGTCTACAGACCTGGAGTCGATATAAGGATGTTCAGGTTAAACATAAAGGATTATGGAGACCAAGTTTTATTGTGCAGAGGAAGCTCAGATAGCCGACTTCAGAGACAGCAGGTGGTCAATTGTTTTTTTATCGGACTTAGAAGGGTGCCTGGCTCTTAGTTGATTATCTCCTGGATCTAGAAAGGAAGGAAGGAAAACAAAGCAGGAAGAGGAATCTCTACAGAATGTGGATTCTTCCCACAAGAGGCCCTGCAGGGCAATTTCAGGTATGACAAGGAAATCTATTCTGGGGTAAAACATTTTGATTCTCCTCCTTGTTATGCAGAGTCAGACTGGAAAGTAAATCAAGATATGCAGGGTCAAATAAAACCCATCTGATGAGAATTTATGGTTTGTAGGGCAAGACTTCCCAGATCCCCATTAGAAAGGAATTTGGCTAAGATAAAAAATCAGAGCTTAGTCCTAAAGACGCAGCCAGGAGGGGCACAGAGGCCTGGCCAAGGGTCCACATGAGCCCCTGAGACGGGCTGGCTGGGAACAGCCAATTCCCCTGCCCACACCTGCTTTGCAGCACTCCCCTTCTGTCTGGATCCCCATGGACAAATGGCACCCATCCCTCCTGAAGTCTACCCTGGAGAGGGTGCCGGGCCCAGAGGGTCTTCAAGTCAAGACAGGAACCAAGTCTCTCTCTCTTCCTTGGCCAGGCCCATAAAAAACAAAAATCAGATGCACATGATCCTAGATTCTCTGCACAAATCCTCCTACCCCTCCACAAGTTCAAAGCACAGGCAGGAGAGCCACTCGCCGATCGACAACCAAAGCTATGGGCTTGTGGGACAGACCCACAGGGCCACAGGCAGCCCACGTGCAGCCACGTGAGGGGCTACCTCTGAGTGACAGCCGGGGACACTGCTGAGAGAGAAACTGTCCGTCACATTCAGTCACTGTGAGGTTTGCAAGGGTGACAAGTTGACAGAAACCAATGTCAACCTTTTTTTTATTATTAAGACGGAGTCTCACTCCCATCACTCCACCTCCTGGGTTGAAGCGATTCTCCCTCCTCGGCCTCCCGCGTAACTGGGATTACAGGCGCCCGCCACCGCATCGGTCTATAAAACTTCCTGACCCACCCTGCACTGCAGGTTTGTGAGCAGTTCGGGGGCCAAATGCAGTGTTGATATTTCCAGTTGTCTTCACTGCTTTACAACCCACTCTGAACTCCAATTAGAAAAGCGCTCAAATTTGTTTTTCCAACATCTTTTTCACAGTATAAAATAAATATGAAATAAACGGCAAGTAATAAGTCAGTAGCAAAAACCTACTGACTTAAAGTGAGAAATGCACACGTCATAAAGTGAGAAATGCGCACTACAATGATGTGTAGCTTTTTGATTTAAGAATGCATTCCAACATCAAACGGCAAATTTCCACAATGCAAAAACCACAAACACATTTGCACCAACCTAACAGCTTTTGAAACCATGCCATCCTTTAAAAAGCAACACAGCAATTTAGGAAATCAAAGAATTATTTCAATATAAGAACAAAAAAATCTCATATCCTCTTTAGAGAAGAAATAACAGGAATTGTTTCTCACAGAACCAACAATTTTACAGGAAAATAATCTCAAATGTGATTTTCAAATTAATCAATCTATGTATGTCTTCATAATTTCTTAGACAGTTAAAGAAATGTTATAGACCAATTGAAGAGAGAGAATTTATTCAAACTAAGCAATTAGCAGAAAGAGCTGCTAGAAAAAACCACCACATAAGACATCCTCACTCCAATTTATCACAAACACACTTAGGAAAAAGCCACGTAGGAACTGTATAACACCGTTCAGCTAGCATCCTCGTGAGCTGCGTTATCTAAATGTCCTGCCTACCAAACACCACGCTCAGGACTTTCTTTTACCATTCAAGTATTATCTGCTCTAAGATGAAACACCAGATCCTCCTCTCCTGCTGCTCTTAGCATATTAAGCAAAACATAAAGTGCAAATGAATCCTCACATTCAAGTAATTATATTTTTAAGATACCTACTATGGCCAACTATTTAAAAGAAGAAAATCCTCCTATCTTGGTCCATTTTGCATTTAAATGTAACTGGTGCTGGTGTTTCAATGTAATCTCTTCATCCTGTTAAGATCTTTCTCATTGATTAAAAAAAAAAAAGTGTTGCCCAAAAAGCAAGCTAAAATTGCCCCTAAATCAGTTTCAGATTCGGCTAATGAAAAAGCTCTGGAAGTATATGGTGGTGGCAATCGCACAGCACTGGAAGTGTATTTAGTGCCGCAGAACGGGATGCTTCACAATGGATGAGATGGTAAACTTTATGTGTGTTTTGCCACAAAAAAGAATTACCTATAAACCAATTTATTATATAGTCATGCAATAAAGCAATACATCTTTATAACATTAAAAATCATCTAACTTTACCTACTATGTAACATTTTCCTCCTTTGGCCACATAATGTTAAACAAATTTAAAACATCATCGAAAAGCAACACACATATTCCGTGTTTTGAGCAAGAAAACTAGAGGGGCACTCGACACCGGCTTAGGTCTTGGACCAGCCCTCAGCTCATCCCTCCTGGGGGTCGGGGAGCGCCAGTGGCCTCTGTGTCTGCAGGCCTCAGGGCTTCCTCTGCCCAGAGCTGTCATCTGGTGGCCCCTGCCCACTTCTGTCCTCCACGCCCCTCCCCGACACCTCTCCCTGCTCACTTTGTCCCTGGTGCCTCCTCACAGCCAGTGTGCCACATGCCACGTGCCTTCTAACCTTACCAGGTCTCCAGGAGAGCCGGGACACGCCTGTGCCTCTTGCTGCCCCACAGAATCTTCAGTGCATACAGCAGTCACTCAATGCATGCGGGATGAACATCAGCTGCTGAGCACTGACATGAGCGGAGGACATCACATGCCCTTCCCTACAAGAATCCCAGTGGGTTTCCCTCTCTACGGATCACTCCCTGCCGAGGGCTTGCACATTTTATTTCCAGGTTACATCACAGAAATGGTGAAAGGGGTTAAATAACATCAGAAATGAGGACAAAAGGAAACTCCAGCCACCATGACGGTCCCCAGCTTTCTTTTTATGTGCGTTGCTTTCAGATTTATCCCAAAGTCGTTCATTACTGAAAAAAAGCACCTGTATACTTTATGGTTACCTAATATTTTAGTGGTTTGTCTACATTTATCCAAGTGAGATCATACCACCTCACTGCACTTTCTACAGAGAAAAGGCGGTGCAGCTTATTCCACGTGTTTGAGGCATTTTATCGGAAAGTGACGAAGAACCTGTGGTCCCATTCCGGTCCCATTCTCCCTCAAATCTCCCATCCCACACAGCTGTGGTCCCGCTGAGATCCCAAAGCCATTTTCACGTCTTCCTGGGCAGTCTGAGACCTTGGAAAACCACACCAAAATCCAAATGGCATTCTAGTGACCAGACTTCATTGTCCCTAATCCTTTGCTGAAAATAGGTTGAAGGAAATCCTCTTTTCTCTGAAGCAGGAGATTATTTAATTATTTAGGCAGCCGCTTCCTTCCCAGGCAATGGTGAGCAACAAAACCAAAAAGAATGAAGGAAATAGGCGAGTGCTCCTGTGCTTGAGTGGGTACGGAGGGAGGGGGCACCCCCAGCCCATCTCAGACTCTCACGTGCCCTAGATACAAACGTGAGTTGCACTCGGCAGTCAGAGCCTCCCCTCCCACAGCCGTCTCCAGATCAGACACCACGGGGGCAGAGCGGCCACTGCAGCCCTGGGCTTCCAAGAGCGTCTAAACCATTCACGGTTTCTGCTGAGGGCTGGAGCCACCTGGTCTTGCATTTTCAGTCAAAAAGAGCGCAAAGCATCCATAATTTTTCCAACAGTCACCAGAGGCCACCCTAAGTACTGGTTGCGAGGGGAGTAGCGAGCTATGTTTATCTCTGAGTTGCGCACACAATAACCTGGGCAGAGACTTAGTGAACGGTAATGATGCTTTGATGATTTAAAAAGACCCTAACCCAGAAAGCTGGACACAGCTGGCTTGGGAACTCACTGCTTGCCTTGAGAAGCCACGTGATGGCTGACGTGTGGGTGGTGTGGCACGCGCGCCATCCCAAGATTCCCCTGCCCTGGACCGCAGGGAGCAACGTGTTCTGTCGTTCTAACTTGCGTTTCAGGTGCAACCTCCGACCAGCACGATCCAATTTTGCCAAACGTAAGACGTCATCCTCCACACATGCAGGTGAACACAGTACGGGCTCCACAAAGCAGTTCCAGTTACTGGAAGAACTAGATCATGATCCACAGCCTCCGAGTTTACTGAGTAGGCAGGCCCAATCCCATTTTGTGATGTAAACCCTAACATCTGTCTTGTCAATAAGCCAGATGCTGCATGTTTGGATGTAGTGCAAAAACCAAAGCAATACGTTACAGCATTGTTTTAAAACCAGCCACCTCTCCCCCACCAGCCTTCTCCAGAAAAACAATAAATAAATAAGCAAGAAGAAGAAGATGGAAACACACAGAACCCTAGATCCGATCTAATCATGCGAACTCTGGTCTGTCACATCTAACAAGGGTCAAATCACCTAACTCTGTTCCACAGCTTAGAGAATAACCCATTCCCACTAAACCATTAAGTTGAGTCCTTCCAGATTCTGTGGAACAACAGCACACTGCTGTGGCTGAACTGTGATCCCCTCAAAAATCTCATGTTGACACCTTAAGCCATGATGTGATTGGATCTGAAGCCTGGGCTTTTAGGAGATAATTAAGATTAGATGAAGTCATAAGGTCTGTGTCCTAATCACACAGGACTGATGTCTGATTACGAGGGAAGAAGGAGAGTTCTCTCTCCCACTCTGGGAAGACACGGCCACCTGTCCCCCAGGAAGGGCCCTCATCAGAGCCTCGCCGTGCGGACACGCTGACCTGATTTCCAGCCTCAAGAGCTACAAGAAATGAATTTCTATTGCATACACCACACAGCCCGTGGTATTGTTACAGCTGCCAAGCTCTCTGAGACGCATGTGGTACCTGTTCAACTCCACGCTAAGTTGCTACATGTTTCAACAACAGTAAAACCATTCAAGTTTGCAACCTCAGCCAAAAGCATCTCAGAGAATCACGTTGCAAACAATATGCCAGTTTTTCATAATGAAAGTTATTCATTCTGTAGTCACATTCTTAGCATCTGCTTTCTCAATCATCAAGCCTGTGTATTTACATGATTCTCACTTCGTAAACAGCCAGTGACCTCGCTGGTGAGACACAGAGAAAAAGCCGGAAGATGGCAAGGCCCCGAGCATCACAGCGGGACACTGCGCCACACACACACTGCCCGCTCTTCAGGCAAAGCCCTCAGACCCACACCCCAGGCCGCCTCGCTCTCACGCACACACGTGGGACAAGCTTAGTTTTCGACACCAAGCACACCTGAGAGGGGACGGAGATCAGGATGAAGAAAGCCCTGAGGGACGAGCACTTCTCACAGAGAGAGGAGCCCAGCGGAGGCCACCAGACACGCACGCACAGTGCAGCAGAGAGAAAGGACGCAGAACACAAGGACCCTCCTGGCATACCAGGGCCCGAGGCCGAGGGAGATGACACCACGCACACGGCGTGCAGCCTTCAGAGGCCCTGCTTCCCAGAGAACACGCAGGAAGAAAAGCTGCTGAAGGCATGGAGGGCCTCCACACAGTTGCTACCTGTCTGTACTTAGAGCATTTTTTTTTTGAGACGGAATTTTGCTCTTGTTGCCCAGGCTGGAGTGCAATGGTGCGACCTCGGCTCACTGCAACCTCCGCCTCCCAGGTTCAAGCAATTCTCCTGCCTCAGCCTCCGGAGTAACTGGGATTATAGGCGCCCGCCACAACACCCAGCTAATTTTTGTATTTATAGTAGAGACAGGGTTTCAGCATGTTGGTTGGCCGGGCTGGTCTTGAACTCCTGGCCTCAGGTGATCCGCCCACCTCAGCCTTCCAAAGTGCTGGGATTATAGGTGTGAGCCACTACACCCAGCTGTACTCGGACTGTTTTTCTGCACTCCATGACAAGAGGATGAACCGCTACTCGCAACGCCCGTCTCCATCCATCTTCTAGGCACGTGAGCGCTCAGGAACCACCAGCTGGATGCCAGCGGGCCCATCCGCAGGGTGCTGAGACACCAGCATGGTGCCAGAGAAACAATCAGAGGAAAAGGGCATCGCGGAACCCACTCACACCTGAGTCCGTCGCTGGGGAACCCACTCACACCTGAGTCCGTCGCTGGGGCACCCACTCACACCTGAGTCCGTCGCTGGGGAACCCACTCACACCTGAGTCCGTCGCTGGGGCACCCACTCACACCTGAGTCCGTCGCTGGGGAACCCACTCACACCTGAGTCCGTCGCCGGGGTTATAAATGCATTGACACATAATGTTTTCTAGGAAAGCATCAGTGTACTGAACATCTGCTGTGGACCAGACCTTCCTCGGACACTGCCTTCAGCTTCTCTGTAATTCTCAGCATGGCAAAGGTCAGGCCAACTTGGTAAGTTTTCCCTCAAAGGGTAGAAGATGGTCCCTGTATTCTATAATCTTTTCCATTTTTAAGTCGAAACTAAACACAGCTTGACTGCCAAATGCCAGGCACTGCCGAGATGCCTTGAAGGTACGAGCTGTGCCTGACCCTAACTGACGAGCACGCGCAGACGTATGCATGCATGCAGCAACAACATTTAACGCACCTGTAACTTCCAGACAACATCCCAGAGTTCTCCCCTCCTGGCTGGGATGGGTCCCCGTGGAGGGGATGTGGAGGAATCACAGTAGAGAGAACCAAGGAGACGGCCACGGTGGACTCAAGTTTCTGTGTATTCTGCACCTTCGGGTGCCACTCCTGCCCCCACCGGCAGCGATGTGTGGGTCTGCTGATCCCTCAGCAGCTGAAGCAGGCCCAGCCTCTATTCCACAGCATGAACGTGGACGCTCACTACTCAGTGACATGGGGAAGAGCGGGCGGGAGAAGCAGGTCTGAGCCCACACGTGGAGATGGATTCAGGGGTGGTGGGGATGCTAGTGAAGAGCTGCCTGGGACGTCTGGCGCAGGGACAAGTCCTGAAGCAGCCACTGGCCCCTCAGGACAAGGCAGGTGACAAGCAGAAGAGAGCACATGGCAGGAGTGGCGGGCCCCGGGTTCGGGCCCTGTGGTGGGGTGGCCACAGAACTGGCTAAGCTGGGACGCTTCTGCGCGTGAAAGGGACGCCATGGATGATGACGAACGATATGAGGACAACGGGCACAACCTAGGGCTGAACTGGGCCAGGAGGGCGTTCGCTCGCCCTTCGCAGGGGCTCGCCCTTCGCAGGGTGCCGGCCACGGTGGGGAGAGCAAGGTCAGAGAAAGGGCAGCGCCCGCCCATCAGCCTCAGCACCCGGGGCCTGCTGCCCTGTTACAGGATGGCACGGTGAAGATCGAGAGAGGCCGTGGATACCAGCCTTGGGGAAGAAAGGCCCCGGGCTTCCAGACACGCCAAATGGCAGCCGCTTCTCCCCTGGAGCAGCCCAGCCTGTCCCGGGCCGCCTCCCGGAAGAGCCACAGCACGCACCACAGCACGGACCTCCTGCATTGGGGATGGGGGTGAGCAGACCCAGGACAGAGACACCTTGCCAGGCGCATGTCTTCACGTCTTTGTTGAACATGTAATTTCCATCTTCGTCGAATGCATAACTCAACAAACTAAGCCTCTGATCAAACCGTCTTTTTCACATGTAACAAACCTTCTCTTAAAATGTTTTATCTTCCAACCAGGAAAGATGATCTTATTTTTGTTCCCTTCCCAAGCCAAAAAAAAAAAAAATTTACAAAAAATTACCTTTGTCACTTGAGATGTGACAAAAACTGGCAGCCCTTCCCTGAGATATTTTTACAGCACTTTATAATGTATTACATTGAAAACTGTAGGTAAAGTGTAATTTCACTGTCTGAAATTACAAGGTTATTTTCATGACCATTAATAAGGGTTCATTTGATCCTCACCACCCAGGGAAGGAGGGACAGCAAATGCCATGAGTGAGTTTCGTTTTACAGCTGCCCCTGGAGGCGACATGAATGGCTCAGAGCAGAGCTAGGTGGTCACAGGCTCCCCCGCGGGTGCACAGGAGCCAGTGTGGACCCTCGGCCGGCCAAAGCACGTGCAGGTAAGATGCTGGCAGCCTCAGCCTCCACCAACAACATCATCTGTGAAATGTGCTGCTCCCAACTCAGCAGAAGTAACACACACAGAAGTTAAAACAAGGCTTGGGGCCAGGTGCAGTGGCTCACGCCTGTAATCCCAGCACTTTGGGAGGCTGAAGCAGGCAGATCACCTGAGGTCGGGAGTGCAAGACCAGCCAGACCAACATGGAGAAACCCCATCTCTACTAAAAATACAAAATTAGCTGGGCGTGGTGGTGCACGCCTATAATCCCAGTTACTTGGGAGGTTGAGGCAGAATCGCCTGAACCTGGGAGGCGGAGGTTGCAGTGAGCTGAGATCGTGCCCCCACGCTCCAGCCTGGGCAACAAGAGCGAAACTCTGTCTTAAAAAAAAAAAAAAAATTCTTGTCCGTGGCAACCTGTCTTTGTGAAAATGTTTGCAGATAAGGCATGTGCACTGTGTACTGTGCAGATTTCACAATGGACCACCAACCCCAAGTGTAGCTAGCTGATGTCCTTCAACTCTGCAGCCATAGCGGGGGGAAATTCTGATACCAACTGATGTGTGACGCAACGCCCTTTCCCAGGAAAAGGTGGCTTATTCTATTGTCTCAATCGTAAACCTTCTAACGTACCTTCCAAGAAGTGGTCTGGTTCTGAAAGCCACAAAAAATACAAACCACAGAAAAATGGGAAACATTTTGCCAAAGAGGGGTAGAGGATAGTTACTTAAACACATTGAGAATAAAAATTTGAAAATATATTCATCTAAGTGGTCTTTATCCTTGGGAGTGACTAACTCAGCTGAGTGGAGTGACAGAAAAACTGTAAGGAAAGGCACTTGCAAATAAGTGAAAATATGTCACTTACAAATTTCTGAATGTGAACACAAATCACATTTGAAAGAAAAACTTACACAATTTTTATTCATAGAAAAGTCAGTTTCTTCCCACTCCACTTTGAAAATGGAGAAAAATATTTAAAGGATTGGTTTAAAGACCAGGCACCGTGGCTCACACCTGTAATCCCAGCACTTTAGGAGGCTGCGGCAGGCGATTCATTTGAGGTCAGGAGTTCAAGACCAGCCTGGCCAACATGGTGAAACCCTATCTCTACTAAAACTACAGAAAAAAAAAAAAAAGAGCCAGGCGTGGTGGCAGGTGCCTGTAATCCAAGCTACTTGGGAGGCTGAGGCACGAGAATCACTTGAACCAAAGAGGCGGAGGTTGCAGTGAGCCAAGATTGCGCCACTGCACTCCAGCCTGGACGACAGAGTGAGACTTTGGCTCAAAAATCAATTAATAAATAAAGGATTTGTTTAAAGAGGCAACTAACAATGAATCTGCCCAGAGTTCACACAGTTTGATCTGGTATCAGCCCCGGTTACAAAGGTAACAGGCGGCAGAGGAAGCCTAAGATCCCACCTCTTGGCTCCCAGCCTAACGTCCCAGCGTCCCCGCATGGGTGAGCCCCACCGTCCTCTCTCAGGTCCGGCTGCTGCGGCTTCCTTCTCAGGATATGGAACAAGGAGAAAGCTCTCCAGCTCTGCTGCAATTAGAGCCGTGGTGAATTATAAACCAAGAATCGCACCCGGGACAAAAGCACGAGGCAGGCACGGCACCATTAAGTGACTTGCAAAAACTACCCAGCAGTTTTCTTCAGGCTCTGCAAGTGTCAACCAAACCAGAAAAGCTTGTGTCCTCCTTGGGACGGGATGGGGTGGTCTCAGGCTTCGATACAGCAATGGGCCCAGCAACTCAGGCCACTGGAGAGCAACCCCTGTCCACGTGGCCGTCGCCCCAGCGGCAGCGGTCCTCGGGGAAACAGCAGGCCAGGAACACCCAGCCACAGGACTTTCAAAAAAGCGGTGAAATGTGGGTATGTGTGTGCAGTCTTCTGTACGCAAATGATGGCAAGAAATTTCAGTGGTGTCACGGCCGTTGAGGGGGCTGGCACAGCCATCTCAGGGGCGCAGTCGCCTGCCTGTCCCAGGACAGGGGTCTTAACCTTGGTTGGGTGGGGGCTCCCTTGAGAATCTAACACAACTAGGACACGCCTGCCTGGAAAGTAAAGGTCATACGTGCCAGAGGTTGGCATGTTGTTTCCAGGGATCAGAGTCTAGTTCTTCAGAACTAATAGTTTCGAAATGAAAGTAGTTTTAGGGCCGGGCACAGTGGCTCACACCTGTAATCCCAACACTTTAAGAGGCTGAGGCAGATGGATCACCTGAGGTCAGGAGTTTGAGAGCAGCCTGGCCAACACGGGGAATCCCCATCTCTAATTTAAAAAATGCCAAATTGGCTGGGTGTGGTGGCACCCACCTGTAATCCCAACTACTCCGGAGGCTGAGGGAACAGAATCACTTGAACCTGGGAGGCAGAGGGTGCCGTGAGCTAAGATCAAGCCATTGCACTCCAGCCTGAGTGACGGAGACTGTCTCAAAAATAAAAAGTAAAATAAAAATAGTTTTAAAACTATGAGGAGGCCCTCAGAACTCTGGCTCTGGCCACCAGGCTCTAGGACAGCACTGCGGCGACTCTCCCTTTCGGGCCCGCGGTCGGAGGCATGGACACGGGAACAAAGGAAACGAATCCCGGCAGCATCCACGGCAGCACCAGCCCGCACGCAGGGCGTGGGTTGAAACATGGAAGAAAGCACCTGTGAGGGCGAGGCTGAGGAGCAGGGACGGGAGCCCAGACCGAGGCCGTGGCCTTGTGGCCTAGACTGGGAGGACGTTCAGGACTCTATAATGAGCCAGAGAAAGAATCCAGGAGCTTAAGGTAACATCAAACATGATTTTAGGACTGCGTCCACTAATGAGCCACTGTCCCCTCGCCTCGTCCACCACCACCCTGCACACACACTGTCCCCTCGCCTCGTCCACCACCACCCTGCACACACACTGTCCCCTCGCCTCGTCCACCACCCTGCACACACACTGCCCCCTCGCCTCGTCCACCACCACCCTGCGCTCACACTGCCCCCTCGCTTCATCCACCCACCAGGGAGGCAAGGGCAGAGGCAGAAAGGCTACTGGGCGTGGCAAGGTCATTCCTGCCATGACCACTGCTCTCCCTGGAAGAGCAGGGCAAGGTCACCAACTCTCCACATGAAGAGGAGTGTGGGGAGAAGTCTCCAGAAAGCCCAAAGTGAAAAGCAGTCTCCTTAGGAAGCCCAGAGGCATGGATGGTGACGTAGCCGCAGATCCATGCATGCCACAAAGACATCCCGTGCGCTGGGCGCCCAGCGTGCACAAGTGCCGTGACCAGTCCCGTCCCCATGCAGACCTACCAGGTGGGCACCATGAATAACCCCTACCTTGCAGATGGGGCACCAAGTGTGCCAGCATCAACCAACTTGCCAAGGCCACATAGCTGGCCACCGAGACAGAACATGAACGTAGGTCCATCAGACTCCAGCGCCTCACCTCAGAACCTCTGGGATGGACTATTTGTTCTTCTCAGATAATCACAGCCAAGTGAAAGAGAAAATCATCCCTTATCTGATCTTCTTGATTTCTCATTGCTGTAAAACCTGCTTGCTATTGATTTTCACTGCAAATAAACAGCATTTACCTGCATTTAACTTGGTTAAAAAAAATTTGTAAGTCTAGGACTTGAGAATCTTTTATTAATCCTGTTTCTATTGAACACATGTTCCAAGCACCAAAGGACAGTTTGTATTTTGGGCTTCAGGGTTTAACACACCTGTAAATAGAGGATTTCATGTGTAGTTAAGCGACTATGTATTTTTGTTAGCGCAAATTCAGTGCAATTTTAACTAACTGCAAACTGAAGACAGTGTTCTCAACCCTAGAAATTTAACTGTCTATAGCCAAACCTAATAATACAAACTTTTTTTAATCCTAGGTTATTAAATTTACTCCCTGGCAAGAAATAAAAGCACCTCAAGACGCTTGTTCCTAATAAGCAGATATTCAACAGGGCTCCAAAAAGCCATGGAAATGATTCCACCTTTGTGTAGACACAAAGGCCAACTTACACATCTAGGCAGATTGCTTTGAAAGATCCAGGTGGAAAACCTGAGGCCCTGAAGACAAGAAGGGCGCTTGGTGCACTCGCGTGATGAGCTGCCCGGTGACACATTCGTTCATGAGGAACGCTTTCCGTTCGTACTGCAGGCTTGCCACCACACTGCTGGAGGCAGATTATTAGTCTTGGATTCTACGCCTCAGGATTCACTTATTTCAAATACCTGAAGACCTTGGCAGCTAAAGCAGCTTAACGTAGTGGTCCTGCGGTGTAGACTCCAGCAGCCGAACAACAGCGAGGCCCCACTGGATCATCTAATCCTGGATTAGGAAAAGAAACTCCAAAATGATGTGGCATTTCTGAAATTTTAAAACAGGGGCTGGCATAACTGAGTCGAATGAGTAAGTCTGTCTTTCAGAAGGGGCAACATTACAGTTCACATCACACACCGTTTGGGAATAAAGAAGCGGATACGTATGCATGCATAGAAGTAGCTGGACTTTCTAGAAGGTTTAACACACTCTAATACAGCAATGCTTGAAATTCTCGGGAAGCGAAAATGTTTATTTTTCTCTTACAAAAAAAAAAAATTCTAACCTAACAGTTTGTGTTGAAATCAAGCACCTACTGTCAGCAAGGAAAGCCTTCAGATCTTTCCATGTTTTCCATCTTAGAAGGTCAGAAACATGTTAGGAAGCAAAAATGGTGAGGGAGAAACAAACAGAAGCACAAAACTAACAAGGATTATCTGGGCTGAATCACTGGAAAGAGATTACAGGGCCATGACAAGACTGAGCTCTTGAACCACAGAACTCTGAGGAAAACTCAAACGACCTAAATGGAGGCACGGAAGAGGGAGAGAAGAGGGAGAGAAGAGGGAGAGAAGAGGGAGAGAAGAGGGAGAGAAGAGGGAGAGAAGAGGGAGAGAAGAGGGAGAGAAGAGGGAGAGCCGCGTCCTGCCTGGGGGGCCGTTTACCACCGCACTGGCAAGCTCTGGGAACCCCACCTGACCTCCACACCATGCTTGGTGTCAGGTGCCCAGTTTCCCTCTCCTGTGACCCACAGTGCCAGTAGGCTGGGACCCACGGGTGGCTGAGCCACAGAACCCGCAGGCCACAGCTGTGCCCTCTCCCCAGCCAAAACTACCCAGGGACACGGCTATGGTAACAGCCAGGCATGACAAACGGACCGAGTGCTTCCTGCGAGCCAGGTCCCATTCTTGGCTGTCCACACGGATCACCTCATTCAGCTCTCACAATAGCTATGAAATGAGTACTGCTCTTACCCTCAGCGGAGAAGACTGAGGCAGAAGGAATTAAGCCACTTGCCCAAGGCCACATAGCTAAGAAGGGCAGGGGAGGCTCCCAATCAGCATTCAGGCCACTGCCCGGAGAGCATGCAAGCTACCCTGAGGCTGCCCCGGTTTCTCTCCGAACTTAAACTACCTGAATCTGTGCTGCTCACCTCACAACACAGGTGAAGAGGAAATGGAACCAGCTCTCCACCCACACTGTTAAAAATCCTTTTATTGTAATCCCAGCACTTTGGGAGGCTGAGGTGGGCGGATCACAAGGTCAGGAGTTCAAGACCAACCTGGCCAACATCGTGAAACCGCCCCCCGCCCCCCGACTAAAAATACAAAAATTAGCCAGGCGCCGTAGCAGGTGCTTGTAATCCCAGCGACTCAGGAGGCTGAGGTCAGAGAACTGCTTAAACCCAGGAGGCGGAGGAAACGTGAGACAAGATGACGCCACTGCACTCCAGTCTGGGCAACAGAGCAAAACTCCATCCCCAAATAAAAGCATTTATTTATTTATTTATTTTGAGATGGAATTGCACTCTTGTTGCCCAGTCTGGAGTGCAACTGTGGGATCTCAGCTCACTGCAACCTCTGCCTCCCGGGTTCAAGCGATTCTCCTGCCTCAGTCTCCCAAATAGCTGGGATTACAGGTGCACGTCACCATGCCCGGCTAATTTTTTCTATTTTTAGTAGAGACAGGATTTCACCAGGTTGGCCTCAAACTCCTGATGTCAGTTGATCCACCCACCTTGGCCTCCCAAAGTGCTGGGATTATAGGCGTGAGCCACCACACCCAGCCTAAAAATGTTTTTAAAGTGTTACATCATGTAGGTCAAACTACCTCATGGCACACGCACTACCCCATGGCTCATACACCACCCCACAGCAAATACACTACCCCACAATACATATGCTACACCACGGCACACGAGCTACCCCACGGCACCTACACCACCCCGGGGAATATACGCTACCCCAGAGCTCATACACTATTCCACAATACACACACCACCCCACGGCTCACATACCACCCCATGGAATATGCACTATCCCACAGCACATACACTATTCCACAATACACACACCACCCCACAGCACCTACACCACCCCATGGAATACACACTACCCCACGGCTCATACACTATTCCACAATACACACACCACCCCACGGCTCACA
>PVKP010039561.1:0-20054 GCA_004027715.1 Plecturocebus donacophilus
TCCTTCTAACTTTACCTTCAGCCTCTGAGAAAAACAATACTAATTATCTGTTTTTCTTGTGACAACTTTTTTCATGCTCCTATATATACACAAATATGTATACACATTTGTAGATTCTTTTTTCTAAACTTGTATTATGTACACTACTTTCCAGTTTGCTTTTCTTTCCCTCATTTACCACACCAGAAATTCCTGCAAATATATAATTAGATCAACTTATCTTTTTTAAATAGCTGCATAATATTTCAGTTTGGATTTACATCATTAATTTAACCATTCTTCTACTGATTTACATTCAGGGTGTGTCAGGGTGTTTGCGAGTGTATGCTTGACACTTCAAACAAAACAATATTGCAATAAACATGCTCATGTTTCTGTACTCTTATTTCTGTAAAATAGATTACCTTAACTTGAGATAGATACATCAAAGGGTATTTTTTTATTGCAATAGCTATTGCCATATTAATTCCCAACAAAATATTATGGCTTCCAACAAAAATATGGAAATGCCTGTTTCACCATACATACACTAGCACTGGATGTTTTCAGTCTTTTCTGATTTTTGTTACTCTGACTGAGGAAAAGTTGTCTCTCAGTGTTTGGCTATGCATTTATCTGAGTAATAATGAATTTGTGCCTACTTTCATATATTTAATTGTATTTTGCTCTCATTAATCTCTCTTAACATGCAGTTACTCTAGAAAGGGGGTAATGCCTTCATGCCTGGGTCACTTGTGAGCTCAGAGTGAGGCCTTACAAGGGGAAAAATGCAATAGGAATTAAGAATAAGAATATTGCTTGTTTCAGAATGTGTCAGGGACTTGGACTGTATCAATGTCAATATCCTGGTTGTAATATTGTGCTATAGTTTTGCAAGATATTAACAATGTAGGAAATTGAGTAAAAGGCACATAGGATCTCCCCTTATTACTTCTTACAATTGCATGTGAATCTACAATGATTTAAATATAAAAAGTTTAATTTAAAATACGTTATAAGCCTTCTTTTTCTATTTTAGTGATATTTGCCATCACTTTAAGGACTGTGCTTTTAACACAAATTTAGAGAGGTTATTTAAGGCAAATTTCTCCCTGGCACTTTAGTTAGCTGTTATGTGGTGGGTGATATAGTTCCTATGGAGTAGCCATCTAGGCATTTTTGGTTCAAAAGATGAAGGGAATATACCTTAGAATATGGTTCTGTCACTTGAACTGTCACTTCCCAGAAGACCTCTTCGACAACTGCATAATATGAATAGCTGTTTGGATTGTTCTTTAATATGTGCCCAATATAGCACCATTTAAAGAAAAGTCTATTCATAGAATAGGCATTTATACCATGCCTAATATATGCCAAGCACTGTTTAAGAATGGCAGGTATGTGGGGCTGGGTGCAGTGGCTAATGCCTATAATCCTAGCACTTTGTGAGGCCAAGGCAGGTGGATCACTTTAGGTCAGAAGTTCAAGACCAGCCTGGCCAACATAGTGAAATCCTATCTCTACTAAAATACAAAAATTATTCAGGCCTGGTGACGTACACCTGTAATCCCAGCTGCTTGGGAGGCTGAGGCAGGAGAATCGCTTGAACCCAGGGAGGTAGAGGTTTCAGTGAGCCAAGATCACTCCACTGCACTCTGGCCTGGTGACAAAGTGAGACCCTGTCTCAAAAAAAAATAAAGGAAGGTCCCATGCTGAACAAGACAGTGCTCATGGAAGTCACATTCACATAGGGAAGGACTGATCCTATGTAAGCAGACTAACATTAAATAGGCTAATTTCAGATAGTGATATGTTCTATAAAGAAAAAGTGTGATACATCACTGTGAAGGGGGTAGGTTATCATTGGATCAAATAGAGGCATTCTGAAGAGATGACATTGAGCTAAGACCTAAATAATGAGAAAACACAAGACCATGCAGAGATTTGTCGGTAGAATATTCCTGAGTGAAGAACAGCATATGTAGGTGTCTTAAAAAGGGATAAAGCTCAGGGAATGCAAGAAACAGAAAAACTCCTCTGTGTATGGATTATAGTTGACTTGGATTTAGGTAGGTGAGGTAGATAGGGACGTAGTCACATAGGGCATTTTAATGCCACAATAAAAAGACTAGATTCATTTTTTCTTTTTTTTCTTTTTTTTTGAGATGGAGTCTCGCTGTTGCCCAGGTTGGAGTACAGTGACAAGATCTCGGCTCACTGCAACCTCTGCCTCCCAGGTTCAAGTGATTCTCCTGCCTCAGCCTCCCGAGTAGCTGGGACTACAGGCGCACGCCACCATGCCTGGCTAATTTTTTGTATTTTTAGTAGAGACAGGGTTTCACCATGTTGGCCAGGATGGTCTGGATCACCTGACCTCGTGATCCGCTCATCTCCACATCCCAAAGTGCTGGGATTGCAAGCATGAGCCACTGTGCCTGGCCACATTCTAAGTCACTGGTAAGCCAGTGTAAGATTTTAGCCATAAAGTCACGAGGTAAGTATGCATGATTTGATTTGTGCTTCCAGAGGTGCATGGTGTGGTCATTTGAAGGAAAGAGAGTAGGTTATGCAGTAGAGAAGGAAATAGACAAGACAGATATTGTCAGTATTCCAGGTGAGAGATAGTGGGTTGGAATGGGGGGTGCCATAGAGGTAGAGAAAATTGGACAATGCTGACGGATATTTTGGAGGTAGAATGAGATGAAATTACTGATGGGTTGTATGGGAAGAATGAGAGAAGAGAATTGAAGATGATTCTGAAGTTTTAGGGTTGAGAAACTTGGAGAGATGATGGTGTCATTTCATGAAGTCAAGAAAGGGAAGATAGACGTTTGAAGGAAAAATCAAGAGTTCTCCACTGACCATGCTGAATTTCAGATGGTTTCCAGATACCATCTCACCATTGGCCAATCTCATCATTGTGTATATGAATCTACAGTCAGGCATGAGGGCTGAGCTAGAGCTACAGACTTTGGCATGACTAGCACCTAAGTATTATTTAAAGTCACAGTACAGGAAAAAAAGAGAGGAAAGCTCTGGATTTCTGTTGTGCTCAGACCTGTCTCCTGAACTTAGATTCATATATCTAAATGCATACTCAACCTACTATTCACTTGGATGCTGAGTAGCAATCTCAAGTTTACCACATCTAGAGCCCTCTTGACTCTGCTTCCCCAATGCCTAACCAATGACCATCCTCATCTCAGTTCACTGCAATCCATTTATCCATATCTTAAGCCAAAAGCATGAGAAATTCTTGACTTCTCTTGCACCCCACCTGTGAACCCTCAGAGAAGCCTGTTGGTTCTACCTTCAACATCTATCCAGAATCTGACAACTTTTCACCCCCTCTGTTGACACAGCACTGTTCATCCTCTCTCCCCTGTATAATCTCCCAAGTGGTTTCCCTCCTGAGTTGTTGACATAAATCAGACCATGATCACTCCTCTGCTCAAAACCTGCCCACGGAGCCCCATTTCATTCAGAGTAAAAGCTAAAATGATTATAAGGGCCTTCTAAGACCCAGCATAATTTTGTCCTCAATACTTTGTATTTACCAGGGTTCTCCAAAGAAACAGATGTTAGGTTGGTGCAAAAGTAATTGCAGTGTTTATCATTGAAAGTAACAACAAAAACTGTAATGATTTTTGCACCAACCTAATTCAATAGGACCTATAGATTTATACAAAGAGATTTGTATGAGGGATCAGCTCACCTGATTTTGGAGACTGAGAAGTCTTAAAATCTGCTGTCTGCAAGATGGAGACCCAGGAAAGCTGGTGGTGTAGTTCCAGCCCAGACCGAGTGTCTGAGGGAAGGAGATGGAGCTCTTAGTCCAAGAAAAAAGTAAATTTGCCCTTTTTCCACCTTTTTGTTCTGTACAGACCTTCAGTAGACTGCATGATGATGCCTAGCTGCGTTGGTGAAGGCCATCTGCTTTACTAGGTCTTTACCCATTCAAATGCTAATCTCTTCCAGAAACACCCTCCCAGACACATCCAAAAAGAGTTTTACCAGCTATCTGGGCATCCCTTAGCCCAGTCAAGTTGACACATGAAATTAGCCATCATAAATCTCCTCTTCCATTTCTCTTACCTTGTTTACTCCTCTCCATCTGTGCTGGTGTCCTTGCTGTTCCTCATCCTAGCCAGCCACATTTCTGCCATGGGACCTTTGCACCCTTTGCACTTGCCCTGTCCTCTGACTGAAACACTCTTTCCTGAGACATCTGCTTGGCTTGTTCCCTCACCTCCTTGAAATATTTGCTCAAATATTGTCTTCTTCTCCCAAAATGTATCCCTTTTATTATACCTTTTTTTCTGTAGTACTTATCACTTTTTATCACCGTATATACTTTTCATTTATTTTTATTTTTATTGTCTACAGCCCACTGCTGAGGGTGTCAGCTTCCTACGGATAGAAATTTTTGTCTGTTTTATATACAGATGAGTCTCAAATAGCCAGATAGGCACAGAGTAGGAAAACAACAGTTCTTTGTTGAATAAATGAGAAATGCAAAGTCCTAGTAGATATTTGAGATTTTTTTTTAAAAAAAGATATTTAAGGGGTTTTAAATCACTACTTAACTTAATCTTGATTTTTATTCTACTTCTAGGAAACTTTTTCCAGTTTTGTTCAATAACAGATCACTTTGGGGGAGGAGTCAAAAAGTTCTTGGTTTCATTCACAGTTCTTTAGCCATTTAAGAAAAAATGGCCATGTTGCACATGGTTTCTTTTTTTTGTTATTATTTCCCTCCCACCCCTCCCCATTGTTGCTGGATGAGACTAATTTAATGAAATGGGCTAATTGATGTGATGTTCCAGAGCCCCGTACCCATCAGCTTCCTACATCAGTGATTTGAATAAATAATTCTACTCTACAGGGGAGAAGCTCATCTCCCCTAAGCCCTAGGAAGGAGCAGTTTAGAGAATGGCTTCTTAGATTGAGCAGACTTGAGTTTCAAACCCAGCTTTCAGTTTCCTTCGGGGGAATGTTTGGACAATTCAGCTTCTCTGAACAGATTAAAGTTAATACAGTCAAGATAATTATCATGATGTTTTTGGCACAGTACCTGCTACAGAGTAACCACTCAATTAACAGTAGCAATTATTATCTTATCTGTCAGTTTTGCATCACTTTCCTTCTAATGTTAGAGTAAAAATAAGATGGCAACTCCCCTGCATACCTTTTTTATGTGTGTATGTGTGAGTTGGATCAACGAGTGTGCAAAAAATTTATTTTATTTGTTCAATCACAAAAAAACTTTGTCCATAAGCTCAATTCAGTGTAAATACCATTTCTTTTTCACTAGGCTTCCATTGAAATGATTATTCTCCATCCTGAACAGGTTCAGTAGAATTTTAAATGCAGGTGTAACTTCCCTTTATTCTAAAACAAAAATGTCATCTTCAGAGAATCAACCTTTTGGGATATATCAAGTTATGATTCAGCATTTAGTTATGCACACTAGCAATTTGATTTCTGCAAATAAATTTTGAAGCCCTCTTTTAATGACTATGTGCAGTGATGTCCTGTGTAAATATTCTCCCAGGTAATAGGAGTGAAATGCCTGCGTCCCTGAGCCTCAGAAGACTGGGAAGGCACATTGCAGGGAAATTACCAGCCAAGTGCCAGGGCTTTGACCTCATGAGCACAGTCTAGGTAAATGCCTTGGCATCAGAGCAATGACTCAGCTTTTCTATCTGCGGAATATGGGAGTGACACAATTTTAAGAGGTGTTTCACTTTTCTCCTTCATTCACCTTCTCTCTTCATTCACCATTCATTCACCTTCATTCACCATTTCTCTTTCTCCTTCATTCACTTATTTATTCACCAAGTATTCATCAAATGACTAATGTATACTAAGTCTTTTGCTAAGTGCTAGGCACACAAGTAATAGTGACAGTAGAATTAGAAGCAGCAACTGCAGTAGTAAAAATAGCTGCCACTTTTTTTTTTATTAATTAACCACCCACCACGGACTAGGCCTCCTGCTGTAAACTTCATGGCTATTAGCTCATAATCTGCAGATAACCTTATCTTTTCAACAGTTGGTCATTTCTGCTGGGAGCATATCTCATGGGGAGAGGGGAGAATATTACTTTTTTTCACGTTGGGCTAGGAAGGATATGAAAAGTTCAGGAAGGACTGCTCTTCTAGGTGTTTAGATAAATGGAGGAGCCATGGGTGAGAGATTTGGGGATCTGACACTCCTCTTCCTGATGGGTTAAGAAAGAGGAATTCACAGCTGATGATGCCACCTGTCATGTAAGCCCAGCTTAGGGAAGCATGAGTGTATTAGGCAGTACTGACATTGTTAGAAAGAAATATCTGGGCCGGGCGGGGTGGCTCACACGTGTAATCCCGGTACTTTGGGAGGCCAAGGTGGGTGAATCACAAGGTCAGGGGTTTGAGACCAGCCTGGCCAACATGGTGAAAACTTGTCTCTACTAAAAATTAGCTGGCCATAGTGGTGGGTGCCTGTAATCTCGGGAGGCTGAGGCAGGAGAATCACTTGAACCCGGGAGGCAGAAGTGAGCTGAGAGATCAAGCCACTTCATTTTAGCCTGGGCAACAGAGTGAGACTCTGTGTCAAAAAAAAAAAAAAAAAAAAAAAGAAATATCTGAGATTGGGTAATTTGTTTTTTTAAAAGAGGTTTAATTGGATTATGGTTCTGCAAGCTGTACAGGAAGCATGGTGCTGGCATCTTCTCAGCTTCTGGGGAGGCCTCAGGAAACTCACAATTGTGGCAGAAGGTGAAAGGGGAGCAGACACATCGCATGGCCAAAGGAGGAGCAAGAGACAGTGAGTGGGGAGGTGTCACACACTTTTAAACAATGAGATCTCATGAGAATTCACTCACTATCACGAGAACAGCACCAAGAAGATGGTGCTAAACCATTTATAAGAAACCCATTCCCATTTTCCAATCACCTCTCACCCAGCCTCACCGCCTTAAAGTTCAACATAAGGTCAGGCATGGTGGCTCATGCCTATAATCTCAGCACTTTGAGAGGCCAAGATGGGAGATCACTAGAGATCAGGAGTTCGAGACCAGCCTTGTCAACATGGTGAAACCCTATTTCTACTAAGAATGCAAAAATTAGCTGGGCATGGTGGTGGGTGCCTATAACACCAGCTACTCAGGAAGCTGAGGCAAGAGAATTGCTTGAACCTGGGGGGTGGAGGTGCAGCAAGTTGAGATTGAGCCACTGCACTCCAGCCTCAGTAACAGAGTGAGAGACTGTCTCAAAACAAAACAGAAACCAGCAACAAATCCTCAGAAACCAATTCAACATGAGATTTGGTGGGGACACGGATCCAAACCATATCAGTGAATGGTCCTTAGGTTGATAATGATGAGGTTATTGCCTAGTAAAGGAAGGGACAAAGTTGTGCTAACAAGAGAGATTAGATTTCTTTCCATGACACTATGACTGTATTGCTCTGGTAGAAGTGAATATTGATTTTGACGAGGGTGCATACTTGTCAGGGAATTGTGGAGAAATTCTGCTGAGAATAGGAAGATAATTAGGATTGCAGCACCTCTTTGGATCCAGTACCACCGTTTCTCATTTGGAGCTAGCAAATTCAGCAGTTGGGAGCCCTTAGTTGACCTTAATGCATGATTGGGCTCCACAATGTGCATGACACAAGAAGGAGGAAACACTGGAGGAGAAATGTTTTCCTCCCTTCTGGAGTAGTGTGGCTTCTTAAGAGAGCCGGGTGGGTATGCTGAGCTGGCAGGCTTAGCTGAGGGGTCCCCAGATTTAGGGCAGTACAGACCAAGGAGACATCATGGAAAGTAAGGAAAGAGATACAGTCATGCAGAACACCATCTTTCTAAAGGGTCAATCCTCGGGGGCTTCCTTACTTAGGATGATTCTATGAACAGGTACATCAAACTAATGCCTGTAACAAATTCTGGGCATCTTAAGCTGAACTTCTCCATAAAATGTTCATGGCCTTTCAATCATTCACCGACCATTTGATAAGCCCATACTATGGATCAAACACTATATTATATGCCAGGTATGGCAGCAAATAATGCCAGATGTGGTTCTGGCAGTATGGGACTAACATTTTAGTGTAGAAAACAGGGAATAAACACACATATAAATAAATAGGAAAATAACAGAGTGTGACAAATTCTTGGAAGGAAACAAAGACGTTCCTGGAAGCCTTCACTGAAGAGGAGTCATTTGGGTTGAGAACTGACAGATGAGCTCAGCTGCAAAGGATGGGGGCAGAGGAAGGGAGGCAAGGTGCCTGAGAGCAGGAAGCTCTTGAACTTCAGAGCTGTGATTCTCCACCTGCCTGCACATTGGAATCCCCTAGAGAGTTTTAGGATTTACGAATACCTGTTTTCCATCCCCAAGATTTTGTGAGCTCATTGGTCTATGGCTTGACCTGGGCATTGATCTATTTTAAGAACTCCCCTGGTGACTCTGAGGTGCAGCCAGAGTTGGGGACCACTGCCTTAGAGGAGCAGAAGGGAGGCTTCTGTGGCTGGAACTTAGTGGGGGAGGGAAAGAGATACAAGGAGAGATACAAGGAGTAAAAGAAATACAAGGAAAGGCAGACTCTAGCTCATTCAGGGCTTTGGATAACATTAGGAGGAGCTTGATTTTTATTTAATTCAGTAGAATAAATGTATTTATTTTCACTGGTGCAGGGTGTGTGTGTGTGTGTGTGTGTGTGTGTGTGTTGTGTATTGACTGGGGAAGATCAAAAACTGGAAAATGAAGGAGAGAGCGACAGTGCTCATTCTCTGACTCCTGAGAAGAATGAAGGGGAGACAGCTTTTCCTGGGGGAATATAACCTCTGAAGATGCGGAAACTTTGGCTCACTGAAGCCAAGACAACCTCTGAAGCTTAAACGACAGATTGGATTTCCTGATTTCTCTCCTACTTAATCAGTTAATAAACAGCAAAGGGACCTGCCACTTCCAGGTGACCAAGAGATGATTGAGGACTACTGGAGGTGAAGGAATGGGAATTTGTTTCCCAGAACACAGAATGAAGCGGGCTCCTTGAGTTCCCGGAGTGATGCCATCTCATCTAAATGCCACATGGTCCATCCCTTGCCACACAGTGCAGTTGGCCAGCAGCAGCGTCAGCACCACATGGAGCCTGTGGGACAGGCAAAGGCTGTGTCCCCCCCACAATTCCTGACTCAGCTCCGCATCCGCACTTTGGAATTTGCAAAGCACTACTTCACCACCTCCTGTCTTTAGGCTCCACTCAGCCAACCCAAGCCTCGTCTGCCTCGTTGCTGCAAAACTTTCAGGAGAAATGATTTTGTGAGTCATTGAGAAGTTCTCTTCATGTGTGCATGTGTAAGACTGTGTGTGTACGTGTTCGAGAGAGTGAGAAGGAAAGAGGGAGGGAAAGGAAGGAGGAGGGAGAGAACAGTCCCCATGCTTTCCCTCAGATGCTTCTTAGTCATGGTGTCTCTCTCATGTCATGCTTCTTAGTCATGGCTTTCCCTTCCAAGAGAGTCATGGTGTCTTTCTCTTCCTCTCTACTGCCTTGGGCTTCCTTTTTCTTCCTGACAGCACTGTGACCATGAGGCCTAGTCCAACCATTCAAATCCAGTGGCTACTCTTCCCATACGTCTTCCAGATACTGTAATTTCTTTCCTGTCTCTGTGACTTCTCTGGCTGACTTCAGGTGAGACCCCAAACTCTCAAACTCCTCTATGTTTCTGTTTTTATTTATTTTATTTTATTTTAGTTTTTGAGATGGAGTCTCATTCTGTCACCAGCCTGGAGTGCAATAGTGCGATCTCTGCTCACTGCAACCTCCTGGGTTCAAGCAATTTCCCTGCCTCAGCCTCCTGAGTAGCTGGGATGACAGGCACACACCACCACACCCGGCTAATTTTTGTGTTTTTAGTAGAGACGGGGTTTTACCATGTTGGTCAGGCTGGTCTCGAACTCCTGAGCTCCTGTGATCTGTGTACCACAGCTTCCCAAAGTACTGGGATTGCAGGTGTGAGCCACCAACACCCGGCCTCCCTTGCTTTTATTTTCTAAATTTTACTGACCTTGCTTTTATTTTCTAAATTTTACTGACCTTCTCTCGCCCTCTTGCTCACTCTCTCCTTCCATCTCCAACAAATGAAATTGCTCTGTCCTTTTCATAGGTAAGAGCAATTTTTTTTTGCAAAGCCCTTCTTACATGCACCATCCCAGCTCATTCCCCAGTAATCCCCACTCTACAGACAAGAGCACTGAGGCTTGGGAAAAGCAATCCACTTGCTCAAGGTGACACAGCAGTAAATAGGGGCCCGGGACTGAACCAGGAGCTGTCAGACGCTAAAGCCTGTGCTCTTAATAATGAAGAAATATTGCTCTCTGCATGAACAATTTTATTGATTTTTCTACGGGATGTGCTCATTCCTTCTGAACCTCTCCATAGCATTCTGTACGTGTGGCAGGGTAATATTTATAAGATATTAACCATTGGTTCTCTCTTTATTTCTCTTTCTTCCTCCATCTTACTTCTCAAAATTAAGAAAGGGTGGGAGAGAGAGAGAGAAAGAGAGAGAGAGAGAGAGAGAGAGAGAGAGAGAGGCAGAGAGACAGAGAAAGAGAGAGACAGAGAGAGAGAGACAGAGAGAGAGAGAGAGAATGCCCACTTGAGTACGGTGCTTAATTCTGCAGGGTGGCAACCAAAAACGACCTGCTAGTTAGTCTCTGGCTTTTGTGCTGGGAAAGCCTGAACTCTTGATGGAGGCAGAAACTTAGAGGACTGGCTCTATGCCCAGCGTCTGTGGAACCAGGAGAAGGTCGTTGATGCACTGTTCCCCCCCGGGCTGAGCTGAGGAGAGAAGAGGAGTGATGATGAGAGAGACATTGGCATAAGTCAGAGGTAGCCTTAACACCTTGACTCTCAATAAAGCATCACTTTGGAGGGCCAGAGACCTTGGACATGTCTGACAGTCTGTCTCAGCAGTTGGGACCATAGATAGCTATTTCAAGATTCCCATTGTTCCTCGGTGCACGCTAACGACAAAGAGAGAGTCATTGGATGTGAACAGAAATGTGAGGTTTTGTAGCAGCAGCCTCCGTGGCCTGACAACCGAGGGTCTGACCGGATGATGGATGAACCGGGACGTAGTTGTCTGGCCAAGAATTTTAAGTAGCCCCTTGCTCCAGAGTCTCAGCCCATGCTTGACACCAAGAACTTAGACACATCTCAGGAACAAGAGTAACATTCTCCACTAGAGAAGAAGGGGAACTCAAACTGAAAATTTAGTTGAGCTTGTAAGAAAATGATTCTATTGTTTTGCACTGAGTTTCAGGGTAAGAGTGGCATCCATCACCAGCCTTCTCTACAGACCTGGCTGCCTCTTGCTGGTAAAGTTCTGAAATCTGGGCTGCAAGTCCTCCCAGACCTGCCCTCTGGGTCCAAGCTCTTTGGAAAACAACTCCGGGTCTCACTATGCACTGCACAGACCTCCCTGCTTCCCCAGGGAGGGCGGGGCCTCCCTCGGTGCCCCTGCATAATTGGGACAATGCGCAGAGAAATTAAAAAGGTCATTAATCACCGTGGAGCCAACGGCAGCTCTCCAGGTCCTATTCTTCATGATGATTAATGGCAGGCAGCTCCTCCCCACTCCCCGATTCATTTTCCTGCCACTGTTCACTCACTTTCCCTCGCAGTGTCCTCTTCGTCCCTCTCCAAGGGAACCAGGGCTTCCAGGAAACACTGAAAGGTCCTTCCTAACTGCTTTTGCTGCCACTGGCCCTGGAGGGAATAGCCACATATGCTTTCTGGGCCAGAGTGAGGCTGCCTGAATGTTAATGTCTTTCTCCTTCTATTTTACCTATTTTTTTATCTAAAGAGGAGACAGGGTCACACTCTGTCACCCAGGCTGGAGTGCAGACGGGGGATCATGGTTCACTGCAGCCTCGACCTTCTGGATCCAAATAATCCTCTCGCCTCAGCTTCCCAAGTAGCTGGGGCTACAGGTGTGCACCACCATGCTCTGGCTGATTTCTGATTTTCTGTAGAGAAGGAAGTCTAGCTATGTTTCCCAGGCTGGTGTAGATCTCCTGGGCTCAAGCAATCCTCCCATATTGGCCTCCCAAAGTACTGGGATGACAGACATGCACCATTGCGCCTGGCTGTCTCTCTCCTTCTTTTATTACTACTTCTATTACTCTGATAAGCATTATCGTCATCCTTCGATGCCCGTGCAGTTCCCAATCACTAGGAAGGACTGAGGGCAGATCCAAAGACTCTCACTGCTCTTTGCTAATATTGATGATGGTGCTTTTCCTGGTGGTAGTGGTGAACGTGTATCTGGTGCCAGTGCTAACTACTTTATGAATGAAATAGATTATTTTATTTAACTACCACAATGACCCTGAACAGTACACATTATTAGCTTTATGTTATAGGTCAGAAAAATATTCAGAGAGGGAGAGTAACCTGCTCATGGTCACACAGCTAGTAAACAACAGAGGAGGAATTTAACACAGCTCCATTTGATGCCAAAGCCTGTGCTCTGCTGAGAACTTGGACAGCTGGACACTTCAGCTTTCTTTTTTTCAGGATCATAAGGAACCGGGTGTCCCCTCCCTGTCTCTTCTTTTTCCAACCTGCAGACAGGGCTGCCCTTCCCTGGCAGGATGAGCCAATTTCAGCTCAGGCTTGAACAGTCTTTTCATTTGTCAATTAGCATCCCATACAGCTCACTGCTGCTTCAAAGCAGCGGATCCTCCTGCTCACTGATGCCTTTCACCCAGAGTCTTGCTCTGACCAGCCCCCAATTAGGAGGTGCTGGATTTTCCTAGTGATAACTACATACTGGGGGATTAGAATAAATTTATGAGGAGAGAGCAGATCCTAAAAACTTGAAGCATGTTGTAGTCCTTTTCTGAGGCTGGCAGAAATGGAGGACCATTACCCAGTATCCTACCACAGTGTGGAGCCTTGGACAAGACAGTCACCTCAAAGTCAGCTTCCTTAGTAAAATTAGACAGTGAGAATAGGTTCTCAACGTTGAAAGGTGGAGCTAAGAATCTGTCATGGAGGTAAAATTTGCACAAAAGGAAGATTCTGGGAGGAGAGAATTCAGAGGAAAGGAGCAATGCGTTGGCTTTTCTGGTCTTCTTTAGGATGCTGTTGGCAGGACAGACAAGGTCTGTGGGTCACTTGGATGGTCACTCAGGAGCCCCAGCAGGAGACTGTGTAACAATATGAGGATGGAAGTATAATAAGAATTATACAATATTAGTGAGAGTCATGAGGGTATTAGGTAACATTTATGAAGCAAAAAATTATATCCCAGTAATTTTTTTTTTTTTTTTTTGAGATGGAGTCTCACTCTGTCACCAAGCTGGAGTGCAGTGGCATGTTCTCTGCTCACTGCACCTCCCGCCTCTGGGTTGAGGCGATTCTCCTGCCTCAGCCTCCTGAGTACCTGGGACTAAAGGCACACACCACCATGCCCAGCTCATTTTTGTATTGTTGGTAGAGACAGGGGTTCACCACATTGGCCAGGTTGGTCTTGAACTCCTGACCTCGTGATCTGCTCGCCTTGGCCTCCCAAAGTGCCAGGATTACAGGTGTGAGCCACCGCACCTGGCCCTATTTGCCAGTCTTTACCATCACCCTATGAAATCGCTACCATTGGCATCCTTATGTCATCTATAAGAATACTGGTTTGCAGAAGACTTGGGTCAGTTACCCGAGATCACATGAGTAGTGACTGACCAAATTGGATCTTAGCCCCACGTCCTTTCAACTCCAGAGCCACAGTCAGTCATAGTCCTCAGCTGGGATTCGTGATAGTCCCTGGATCCAGTACCTGGTGGCCTAGGAGTCCTGGCTGCTTGTGTGCCTCGGGGCTTTCTCCATGTCCATAGCCTGCTGCCTTAGTTTACCTGCTTAGAACACTTGTTCACCAGAGTACCCAGAACCAAAAAGCTACAAAATTTTGTGGGGCACAGTGACAAGTGAAAAAGCAAGACTCCTTGTTTAAAAATTACTAAGAAGTTTAAGATAATGATGGCACAGCATTCAACCAAGCTTGAATCTTATTTATTTATTTAGAGATGGAGTCTTACTCTGTCACCCAGGCTGGAGTGCAGTGTTACGATCTTGGCTCACTGCAACCTCTACCTCCTGAGTTCAAGCAATTCTCGTGCCTCAGCCTCCCAAGTAGCTGGGATTACAGGCATATGCCACCACATCCAGCTAATTTTTTGTATTTTTAGTAGAGACGGAGTTTTACCATGTTGGCCAGGCTGGTCTCAAACTCCTGACCTTAAGTGATCCTCCTTCCTTGGCCTCCCAAAGTGCAGGAATTACAGGCATGAGCCACTGAACCCGGCCCATGCTTGAACTTTCTGAGCATGGGGCCCCAGTTGCCTGCCCATGAACCCCCAAATACTTCCCTAGATCCAGAATCTTTTCTGGCCTACACCTCTCTGCCCTCCCCCCAGCTAAGATTTTTCTCCCAGAAGCAGGACTTTCTCCCCTGAACTCTCAGTTACTCCCTGGGTTTTGCTGTGAATGGTTGGGTCTCTCCCTCCCTTCACGGTCCCCACACCTCTGACCCAGCCTCATTGCCACTAACTGACCTTCTTGTTTGCCAGATGCAGAAACAAAGGCTGTCAAGCATCTGTTCTCCATGGGCCAATGGAATAAATTACTTTTTCTTCATGCCTGTGACTTCCCCTGGGGCTTGGGGCTAAAGAGACTTGGCCTTGTCTGGACAAAGCCTTGACCACCCATTCCTAGCCCACCAGGAAGAAATGTTCCAGAATATGAGCAAGTGCCAAAGGCCTCTTCTAATTAGCTGGCTGGTGTCTCACGAGGGATTTCACTGGGCAGCGCCTTCTGGAGGTGGGTGTGTAATTACCATGGAAACCTTCACACCACACTGGCTGCCTCCTCCAGCCCCCTTCCCGGGGGAGCACACGCTGCTCTGCAGAAGCGGCATCTGGGCTATCAACATTGTTTGTGAGGGAAATAAATGGACAATTAGAAACAAGGCAGGTTGAATCCTTGTCGGAGTAAAGTTTTACCCACATTTATCCTGGGGTCTAATTGATGCTGTTGTCTGTGCTCGAGAGGAAATCATTGGAAGGTGATGAATTCAGTTTGGATGGATCCCCTCTTGCTAAACTCAAGGACAGGGAAAAATGCCTAATGAGGAAACAGACTTTTCTGCCTTTTAGAGGTAGCTGCTGGGCTAGTCAGATGAAAATACTTCTGTCTTCATTTTTATGCACAAATATGTATTTATTCTATTCAACCCTGGACACCCTATGATCAATCCATAAGTGGGGTCCAAATATTTAATCTTGTAAAATGCAGAGTCACCTCTTTGTGAAGGTTACTAAATGAGAGCAGGGACTGGGTAAAGTTCGAGAGCTGTGTGAGTCAGGCTGAGCTACACTTTGCTGCAGTAACAGACCCTAAAATTTCAGCTGGCTTAAGACAATGAAGGTCATTAAATATATCAGGTGGAGTTCTGTTGTGACCAGGAGACTGGGTTTTTGTTTTTTGTTTGTTTGTGTTTTGGAGACAGGGTGTCTCTCGTTGGCACAGGCTGGAAAGTGCAGTGATGTGATCATAGTTCACTGCAGCCTCAATCTCCTGGGCTCAATTCACCCTCCCATCTCAGCCTCTCAAGTAGCTAGGACTACAGAACCATGCCACTATGCCTAGCTATGTTTTTTCTGTTTTTTTGTAGAGATGGGGTTTTGCCATGTTGCCTAGACTGCTCTTGAACTCCTGGGCTCAAGCGATCCACTCACCTTGGCCTCCCAAAGTGGTGGGATAAGGCTGTTTTATATCATATGGCCATGCTACCTGAAACATAGGGCCTTCAAATTGCAACAGGATGGGAAGAGAAGGATGAAGGAAGTACCACATTGGTATTTGATGGCCACAGGCCAGAAGAGACATATGTAGTTTCTATGCACAGTGCAATGGTCCTATAGACCCCAATCTAAACATACATAAAACTGTGAAATATACGGAGAGTATGGAATTTTGGTAGCATCCTCTGTGCCTGCCAGAGGAGTAAATCCTCTTATATCAGCATGGTTCTCTGATCATAAGTCCCTACTGAGTGCCAGAGGGGGATGCATGAGAGATATTCAGGGAGACAGACGAACAAGCCCACATGCAAATCAATGAGAAAAGACCAGATTACAATAAATATTGCAAATAAATAGAACAGATTGATAGTGTCTGGAGAACTCTAAATTAGATTTAGTACTCAGAGAGGCCACTCTGGAAGGAATGTGGCATTTCAGCTGAGACCTGAATGCCAGGAAAAATCCAGCCACCCAGGGAACTGGAGGAAAAAGAAGCCTGGAAAGTGCAGTGATGTGATCATAGTTGCCCAGCCTCAACCTCCTGGGCTCAATTCATGTTCCCATCTCAGCCTCCCAAGCAGCTGGGACTACAGGTCCCAAATAGCTAGGCATAGTGGCATGAGCCTGAGATCAGTGTGGCTGGAATATGAATGTGATTGAAGTGAGGTTCTACGACCATGTGCATGCATGCATGTATTATGAAATACAACACAATTTGTACTGTGGATCATAATAAAATGTTTGAGAACTACCATCAAAATTATGTTTTGGGGGAGGCTGAGGCAGGTGGATCACTTGAGGTCAGGAGTTCAAGACCCGCCTGGGCAACATGGCGAAACCCTGTCTCTACAAAAAAATACAAAAATTAGCCAGACGTAGTGGCAGGTGCCTGTAATCCCACCTACTCAGGAGGCTGAGGCAAGAGAATTGCTTGAACCTGGGAGGCAGAGGTTGTAGTGAGCCAAGATCGTGCCACTGCACTTCAGCCTAGGAGACAGAACAAGACTCCGTCTCAAAAAAAACAACAGCAAAAAAAGCGGCTCTTAGTTCATCAGACCCCAAAGCTTAGGTTCAGTTTGCTACATTGAAAGCAGCGGTGTAAGTGGTGTTCAAGATGATCATCCTGTTTAATAATAATGGCCTGGGGTTTGTTTGTTTCTGTTTTTGCCTGGACATCATTACTCAGGTAGACATGTAGAAAGAGTCCTAACAACAGAGGCTCTCCACGCTTCAGGCTGTCCCTGATGGCAGTGCGGACCCACCAGCCTTCATTCCCTTCTCATCAAGATGGGTGATGTCAGCAAAACTTCTTGCTTAGAAACATTGTTTTGAACTTGGCAACCTGTAAGCTGCATTGCCATGGTTACCGGCCCTGGGGAATGAGGAATACAAAGGATGAGCTAGAAACACAACCAGGCACTTCCCCTTCAGCCTCAACGTGAGCTGGGGACAGTTTCTGACAGACCTTCATGTGCCCAGGGAACCCCACACCGCCATTCCCACGCACAGCCAGGCTGACAAAACACCCCAGTGTTTGCAGCATAACTACTGATATTTATTGGGCAGCGTGGTAAAGCACTTTATGTGAATTATCTTATTTAATCTTACCCAAACCCTGCATGATATATATACTACTATAATTTTTATTTTCTTGTGAAGACACAGGGACACACAGAAGCTAAAAAGCTTGTTCCAGTGTCCCACACCTAGGAAGTGGCGGTCTGGCTTCAGAGCCAGTGCTTCCAAACAGCCCATCCTGTCTAGAACCATGATCTTCAGGCAAGTCACAGAAAACAGAATCTCCAGGTATCTATGGGTACCCAGCTTCTGTAGATTCCCAGAAGGGAATATAGGTTCCTGGAAATGCCATAAAAAGCTGTAGGCAAGATAGATACAGGGCACCGGCAGGGATGCCTTAAAGCAACTATCTGGTGAAATGAGCAGAGGGAACAAAAGGAAATCCAAATTTAAACATCTCTAGGCATTCAAGCAATCATAGCTTGAGGTCGATGTGGGAATCATGGAACAGAATGGAGGATGGCGGACAGTGGTAAATGTCATTGTTTGCTTATAGATTTCTCCTGTTCCTTTTTTAATATTAAGGTGTCCTCAGCCAGACCCTAATCATGATGCTGGCAGGGACCAGGTAGGGGACAAATGCATAACGTTAGCTGGGGTAAAATAAGGTGGGGTAAAAGTCTGAAGCCAGGTGGAATAGAGGCCGAGTGAGGGGGACGGAGGGTGGGGAAGGAAGCGTGGAACTTTTCTCACACAGACCCCTCTTCCCTCAGTGGTCCCCCAGATTTGCCAAATCTGGTTATTTCAGAAGCTGGGGGTCTGAGTACTTTTTAAACAACCTCCTGATTTTAATTTGACTTTATATTTTTGGTCTTTTTCCTTTTTTGTTTTTGTTTTTGTTTTTTAGAAACGAAGTCTCACTCTGTTGCCCAGGCAGGAGTGCAGCAGCATGATCTTGGCTTACTGCAGCTTTCGCCTCCCAGGTTCAAGTAGTTCTCTGTCTCAGCCTCCTGAGTAGCTGGGGTTACAGGTGCCCACCACCACACCTGGCTAACTTTTGTATTTTTAGTAGAGATGGGGTTTCACCTTCTTGGCCAGGCTCGTCTTGAACTCCTCACCTAGCGATCCACCCACCTTGGCCTCCCAAAGTCCTGGGATTACAAGCTTGAGCCACCATACCCAGGTGGTATATATTTTAAAGTTTTGTTTTACTTTTATTGGCAATTAATAGTTGTTTGTATTTATGGAGTACGATGTGATGTTTTGATCCACATATACATTGTGGAATGATCCAATCAGTCTATCATACCCATCACCTCCAATACTTAGCATTTCTTTGTGGTAAGAATATTTAAAATCCTCTCTTTTAGCTCTTTTAAAATATATAATACATCATTATTAACCGTTAGCTATAGTCACCTTGTTGTACAATAAATCAGCAGAACTTACTCCTCCTAAATTTCCTTTTGAAATGGTAGCAATCTTTCAACAAAAATGTAAGCTCTATGCAGGCAAAATAAAACAATTCTATGGGTCAGACTTCAGCTCTGAGCCATCAGTCAGGGATCTCTGTCCTGCATATTCATGTTTAAACATTCCATTGGATTAACATGATCAGAGGGTCTTCACTGAGCCAGCACCACATTGGGCATGAGCCTTATAGTGGTGATCCTTTTTAAGTAACTCAGATTCTAGTATGATATTTTTCAAACTGTGGAACATGAGTGATTAGCACATCTTAAAAAATAATATAAAATAAAATGGGATATTATAGATAATATTGAAGTATCTTGCTTATAATAAAGGAAGGTGCTGATTTGTAGAGCATTTGTTAGTATTTTATGTACTATGAACAAAAAAGTTTGAGATTTGGCTTAAGATACATTATTGACTGGAAATAGAAGAGCATCGAAATGTCTTACTTCTGTGGAATGTGAGTGGAAGTGGTTTTTATCATTTACTACAGAGTGGTTAGGTTCCTAAGCTCTGCCACTTACTAGCTGTGTGACCTTGGGAAAGGTGCTTAATCTCTCTGTGCCTCCATTGGCTTCTCTATAAAATAGGGTGAAAGGATTACATGAATGAAGACATAAAAGACACTTAGAACAGTGCCTAATACATGAGAAGTTCTCAATAGATGTCATTATGATAATTGCTGCTGCTCTTTATGAAGTCCTGCATTCAAAGGTATTCCTTGATGAGATGCTTGAGACAGATCAGTTTCTTCGCTTCTTATGAATAATAAAATCTTCTAAGTTAACAATGATCAGGACTTATCTTTTTTTTTTTTTTTTTTTTTTTTGAGACAGAGTTTTGCTCTGTCGCTCAGGATGGAGTGTAGTGGCACGATCTCAGCTCACTGCAACCTCTGCCTCCTGGGTTCAAGAAATTCTCCTGCCTCAGCCACCTGAGTAGCTGGGATTACAGTTGCGCACCACCACGCCCAGCTAATTTTTGTATTTTTAGTAGAGACAATGTTTCATCATGCTGGCCAGGCTGATCTTGAACTCCTGCCCTCAGGTGATCCACCCGCCTTGGCTTCCCTAAGTGTTGGGATTACAGGCATGAGCCACTGTACCTGGCCTGGCTTTATCTTTTATAAGCTATGTTGCCTGAAATTGTCAGGAGTGGAGCCCAGAGAAGGGTCTTTAATGAAGTAGAATTCCTGTGGTTTTCTTCTATGACTGTAAAGGCTCTCCAGGCCCT
>PVKP010039562.1:0-20050 GCA_004027715.1 Plecturocebus donacophilus
AAGTAGATTTGTCTGATGTTAGAAACTGGAGAGGATGAGGTGTGGGGATAGGAGGGTACAAGGATAAATCCAGGGGAGGCTCTGACTCAATCTAGAGAAGTCCTTGAAGGTAGGATTGATGGTGACCCTGGGACTCGCTAGCCTGTGGGTGGCCAAATGCCAAGCCCTCTGTGATCTCCCAGCTCTAACTCCAGGGCATAGGTCCTGCTGCCAAGGATGGGGCACCCTGGGATCCTCCAGCCTCTAAGAAAAAGGGAGGTCTTAGTATGGGACCCTCTTCCCAGCTAATCATGGCTTTCCAGGCATCATGGCTGTCAGAAGGGGAAGATATTTGGGAACAGGAGGGCTTTCTGGGAGCCCTGTGGACTGCCCTGCACCAAAGGTAAGGCAGATCTTTGTCCCCTGGTGGTCTTGGCTCCTCCAGTGAGGGGGACAGCTATGAGAGAGGCTGGCTTCTTCTCCCTGGGAAACTGAGGGTGGGGGTGGCCCTGTTTCCTAGGGCCTGCATGAGTGTTGTGAGCTGATTTGCTTTTTCAGCTCCTTCAATCTTAATAGAACTGAAAGGTAAGAATTGTCATGCCCAGGCTGGATACTGTTTTCCTAACACTTTGGGTGGCCAAGGCAGGTGGATCACTGGAGCGTAGGAGTTCAAGACCAGCCTCGGCAACTTAGAAAGACTCCATCTCTACAAAAAAATACAAAACTTAGCCGGGAGTGGTGGTACATGTCTGTAGTTCCAGTTACTTAGGAAGCTGAAGTGGGAGGATTGCTTGAGCCCAGGTGGTGGAGGTTGTAGTGAGCTGAGGTTGTGCCACTGCAGCGTGGGCAAGAAAGTGAGACCCTGTCTCAAAAAAAAAAAAGAAATTTTTGCCCAATTTACAGATAGGGAGCAGAGGTCTAGAGAGATTGGGATTTATCCAAGGTTGTGTACGACCAGTGCAGAAAGAAAACTTCTTTCAAGTCTGCTGATTCTGAAGCTCATAGTTAGTTTTTGGACTCCTGGTGCAATCCCCCTGCCCTCCCCCTCCCAGTTTAGTTATGCAGATCTGTCTGAATATGGCCACCTGCTGAGGTGAGGCCCAGCAAGGCAGTGGGTGGCACTGTGGGTGGGGCCTGAGTGCTCAGGCAGCCCCAGCCTCCTGTGGGGGTGAAGGTGGGTGAAGGTGACTCCTGCTGGCAGGAGCTGCCTCGTTAGACGGTGCCTTTGCTGTCTGAAGCCACTGTGTCTGCACTGTCTGCCTACTTTGCGGTAGTGACTTTGGTTTATTGGGAAGGAATTTAATAAGCAAGCAGGAATTCTGTACATTCTGGGGGAAGTGGGAGGAGGCAGTTTGAGGGGTGGGCAGCCGCCCCCCGTTGGGCCCTCAGGGGCAGCACTTGATCCCCCATCTCTGTGGAGGTTGTGGGGGGATCTGGTTGTTGGGGTGGTCAGAGCCACATTCTGGGCCTGCCTGGTGGGTCTGGAGACAACTACCAACTCATGTTTGGTGTTCAGAGGGCCTGGTCTTGGGCACAAGTTGGTCCCTTTAGACTCCTTCTGGGCTCTGTACATGTGCCAGGCCTCCTTGAGGGAGCAGTGCTAGGCCATCCCCTTTCTAGTTCATGGCTTGGTGCTCCCTGGGGCCTCAGGGCCGAGCCCATGCTAGTTTCTGCTCTGTCTAGTGTGCTTGTTCCCACACTCTTCGGGCACTTCCCCCTTTCAATCTTAGACTAGCTCCTGCCTCTCCCATCTTAGTTTCTCAACTTTGGAAAAACTTCTAGGGGCAGTCATGGCCCCTTACTGGAAGACCCAGAGTCTTTCCTCCTAGCCGTCTACCCTTGGAGACTGCTTAGCCAAACTTTCACTTTTATGGGGCTGGTTTTATCTCTTTTTTGGTGACTAGTTTGATAGTTTATGTATCCATCCATTCATCCATCTACCTGTCACTCCTTCTATCCCTCTTTCAACCATCATCCATTTATCTACTCATCTGTTCATGCATCCTTCCATCATCCATCCATCCATCCATCCATCCATCCACCCATCCACCCATCCACCTACCCACTTGCCCACTTGTCCATCTGACTGCCAGTCTATCCAGTCACTGAGCCAGCATGTATTTACTGACACCTACAGTGTTCCAGGCACAGTCTCAGGTAGCAGGTACCCCTGAAATAGATGAGGCTCATTTTTAGTTGGAGAAGCAATGTGCAGAGGAGACATCAGTCATTCTTATGGGGTCATATTTAGTGATCCAAGGATGCCACAGGGCTTGGTGAGCACTTAAGGGCTCTGAACCAGTGGACTCATCACAGTAATTGTTACTGAAGACAAGTGTGGAGGGGCAAGGAGGAGCCAGCATTGGCTAGGGGAGGCCCTATGTGAGGGTTGGCTTCGGAGAGGCAACTGACATGAGGACACCAGGTCTGGAAAAGGCTTTCAGGCCATACCATTCCCTGTGGCTGGCAGGGTTGTCAGGAAGATAAGAGGGGGGTTCCTGTACAGGGTATGTGGGGTTGGGACAGGGTGCTGGGTGATGGAGGGACCTGTAATAGGGGGTAGGGGCTTTGAGAAGGCTCTGAGTTAACGGTAGAGGAATGCCAGCTAGGGGAGATAGCTCAGTGGTCCCAATGTGGATGGGCAGTTCCTCAGGCTCCTCCTCTTCCCTGTGAGCTGGCCCAGGTGTGGCTGGGTTGTGATGGCTGAGAGCCAGCTGGAGTCACTGTCAGGAGCTCCCTTGCTTGTTCCTTCTGTCGGTGGCCAGGGCTGGGCTCCTCTCTGGTACCAGACAGGCTAGGCTGTCCTCAGAGGCCACAGAAAAGCAAGAAGTGTCCACATAGGTTGCTCTGGGAGCCTAGGTGGGCTGTGGCTTCACAGGGGCCTGTGGCTTTACCTGCATGGCCCTGGTCAGTGGGGTCAGGGAGTAGCAGGGCTGATGAGTACAGCCAAGGGGAGAGCATCCTTTGCCCTTCAGGCTGGCTCTAAGTCAAGCCCAGAGAGGCTCTGGAGTGGCACAGGACCTGGTTTCCAGAATCTGGTGGCACTGCCCTTTCAGCCTCTTGGCTTCCTGGAAGGGCAGAGCTGGGAAGGACCATTGTATTTCTCCCCAACCCTTGGTCATCTTGGCTGCCGGCACATGGGTGCCTGCCCCAGCTTTTGGTTCACCTCTCCCCTTCGCATGTGCCCCAGGGTCATGGTGGATGTGGGAGCATGCGTGCACACTCTTGACATCTGCCTTGAGAAGGCTGGGTGCTGCAGCTGGAATGAGGACCATGAGGGCTCCCTCTTCCTGCCTTCCCCGGCTGCCTGTGCTGCCCTGGCCTTCTCTTCCTGCTGACCTCTGGCCTGTGGCTTTGTGACTGCCTGAGCCTGGCAAGGTGTGGTTGGCGGGAAGTGGGGGTTTCCTTTCTGCCCAAGCCTCTCATGGGAAAGTAGAGCAGGGACAGCTTTGGGGCAGGTGGGTGGTGGCTGCCCACTCACGTGGCTTCAAGGACCACCTGAGATGCCCACTCACCACTTGGGCACAGCACTGTCAGAGGCGGTTCCTTTGGGCGGGGCCTTCTCTATTTTGCAGAGGCCACCAAAGAGAGAAGGAATGGAGTAAAGCCAGTGGTAGTAGGAGCTGTGATGATGATGACGATAGGCCGTGGGGATGAGTGACTGTCTGAGGGGCATGCGCTGGGACGTGAGCCCCAGCATGGGCAGTTTCCTGACTTCCCCTGGCCACTGGCCCCCTTGCCTTATGGGGTTTCTGTGCCAACCCTGGGAGCAGCATGTGAGTAGTGTCCCCCATTCCCTCCCCTGGCTAATCTAGTCCCACAGAGCCCAGGAGAGGGGCTTCCAGGTAGTGGGAGCTGGACACAGGTCTGTTGGTCTATAGGAAGCCCCAGGCTCTGCACCAGGCCAGGTATAGTGCCTAAGGTCCCCTGCCATCACCTCAGGAGGCGAAAGGAAAAAATGAAAACACAGAATCAATGTGACAGGGGTCTGATTACCCTGGGCAGCATCAAGCCTCCAATTTTGGGCCCTGGTGCTCCCTTTAATTTGGGGTGTTTAAATATTTACCTGCAATGGAGGGGAAAAAATCTTTTGGGCTGCAAGGCTATTCTGGCAGCAGTGCACTAAGAAATTCATTAAACCACAGTTAATTAGGGGATGAAAGATACATATATAGCTCATTAGCTCAACCCACATAATTTACATCTCTGAGGATATTCGAGGACTATCTCAGCTTAGGTTCTCGGAAATGATGTCTTGAAAGGAAACCTCTCACTTTGGCTATTTCTTTGGGCCTGTGGGGTTAGGGAGGGGGCCATGGCTGCCCTCCATCTGTTCTGCCTGTCTGTCTGTCTGTCTGCCTGTCTGCCCATCCAGGAGAGGGTGAAGGGGCTGAGGCCTCGTTAACTCTCCTGTTCCCCACTGGAGCCAGAGGTGGGGCTGGCTGGCTGTGCTCCCACTGCCAGGGTTGATTAACGAGGGGGTGGCAGCCTCCTTGCAAGCGCGCTGCTTAGCATAATGGTGCAGTGTCTGAGCAGGCTTTAAGCTACATCAAATCCAGTTTCTAGATCAGAGACATTATCCCCAATTTAATCTGTAGCAGTCAGAGAAATCAGGGCTGGAGCATCAGATCTACGTGTCTCTTACCAGACAATAGTTCCTGTTCTGGCGCCCGCCTGGGGCCTCTGAGGGGAATGAGGGGGGCCTGTGGCCAGGCCTTGCACACCCAGCAGGCCTCCAACTCTGCCCCCTTGAAGGGCTGCTCCTCTGTGCCACTGTCCTACCAACTTGGGGCTGTGACAGGATTACTGACCTTGCTGAGGGTTTCTGCATAGTTGTCACCTTTTGGTGGATATTGGTAGGAAGTGCAGTTGGTTAAAAAAAAATTCCTGGTCAGGTCTCACTATCAACCCTCACCCTGATTGTGCCCCCAATTGAGGAAGAGAGACAAAGAGAGGAGCTGTGTTTGCATGGATATGTATATGCACATACATGTGTGCACACATAATGTTTACACGCAGCATATATGTGTGCACATGAGCACACACATATATGCATGTGTATCTATGTGCTTGTGTGCACATATGGCACATGTGTGCAGAGATGGTGGTGAGCGCTGGGGAAGGCTGGATTAAATGTCCTAAGGGATGGGCGTGGCTCTTGCTCAGGCCTGGCTCCTGCTCGGCCCTGACATCTGCCCAAGTTGTGCTGGGGGCTGCGGGTAAATGGAGAGTGGCCAGAATCAGACTGAAAGATGTGAGCCCCGTGCTGCTAATGGGTGGCTCTGGCATTTTGGGCAAGCAACTTTCATCTCTAGGACTTGATTTCCTCTTCTGTATACTGGCAGCAGCAATCCCTAACTCAGGCTATTTTAGAAAATTAAGGGAGGTGATACAGTTGACATTCTTTCTCCAGGACCTGGTATAGAGGAACTGCTCCCTGTGTGTTTGCTCTTTTCATTATTGTTTTTTGTTCTTTATCAGTCTGAGCCTCAGTTTCCTCCCTGTTAAGTGGGGTTGCCTAGCTCACAGGGTGGTGTGAGGAGCTAAGTGTCCACTGGCACCTGGCACACAGAACCCAGACAGCTGACTGGCTTTTGGCTGTGTGGATGAATTGGGAAGGGTGGGCACAGCTTGGAAGTGCTTGGTTCTCCAGGCCTCGTTGGGGCCTAGGAGTAACTGAGCTCCCAAAAACTCCATCTGAGGATGCCTGACGCCTATCCTGGCCTCCCCCAATGGAGACCTGCCCTATTGAGCTTGGGTCTGCAGAGCCTGGCCTCTGTCCTTTGGTGGTACTGCCTACTGGCAGATTCCTCTTCTTTTGGGTTTGCAGCTGTTCCTGATGATACCCACACCTGCATCGGGTTCATTGATGTGAACCACCACCATCAGACAGCAGCAGCAGCACCAAGAATTACAGTTGATGTGCATTTTGCTGGAGTTGACATCTTCACACCCATTCTGGGAAGTGGGCATTATTATAACCCTCGTTTTACAGGTGAGGAAGCTGAGATACACGGAGATTGAGCCTGGTCCCAGTGCAGGCCTGCTGGAGGTGGGGAGTTTGATGAGGCTGGCAGGGCTGTGGGCAGGGCTGGGTGAGGAGCTGATGGACACTGCTGGTCCATCAGATCCCTGTCCTGCCACTTGTTACTGTGACTGTGGGCATGTTGCCTCTTTGTGCCTGAGTTTCCTCATCTGTGGCCTGATAGTCATCAGAGAGGATGCACTGAGGTCACCATGCAAAACACCAGTATCTGGCACATGGAGAGCTCTGATTTTTGGGAGTAGGGTGGGAAGAATGTACTCTTGGAGAGGCCCTCTTGGAGGAGGTGGCCTGAAGTTGGTGCTGAGATTTTGGAGGTGGGTGTGGACAGGGGCCCCAGCTTGGCCCCTCCTCTTCCTTTGCATTCTCTAAGTCAGCTGCCTTACCCATATCCTTGCAAAAGTGCCCCAGTTGGGGCTGAAACAGGGCCCGTGGATGCCTGACGAGGGCATCCCTCCACCAACAGGCAGCTTGGGATACTGTCCAGAGCCCTTGTCCTCTCTTGGATGTCTGAGGAGGGGAAGTGTGGCAGCCCTCAGCCTAACCTCCTGAGGCTCTCAGGACCAGCTTCAGGGTCGGAAGGCAGTCTCCCTGTTCCTCCATGCCCTCTTCAGCACTGTGTGGGGCCTTTTGCCCCGAACACTCTATGATCCAAAAGCTAGCCACCACTCCTGGAATGCCGCTGTCCTCCTGTCTCCAGTCTTTGTATATGTTATTCCTTCTTCCGGGAACACCTGACTTTATTCTTTCCTTGGTAAAAATCTTGCTCTGCCTTCAAAAGGCTCAGTTCATGATTTAGCAACCACATACTCCCTGCCAGGTTGGCTCATTGTTTCCACGAGGTTCCACTGTGTTGCCAGAACCTAGCACAGGGTTTGGCACATAGTAGATGCTCAACAAAAATCTGTGTAATTGAATTAGTGCACATTATTACAAGCCATCTGTTTCATGTCTCTGCTACTTCCTCCATGTGAGCCACTGAGGCCACGCCCTCCTTGAGGGTTTGGAGGCAGCTTAATCCTTGCATCCCGGGGCCCAGCATGGGCATCAACACACAGGAGGTGGTTCCTGAGGGTCTGTTGAGCTCAGCGAAATACGCTGGCTCTGACCAGGTTGGGTCAGGTGGGGGTGTCTTCTGCCCCATCCAGGCAGGCTGAGTTCTTGTAGGTGATGACCTCCCAGGGGCAATTGTCAGGGGTTTGTCTCAGCAGGACTTTGAGTAGGAACTTGTACTCGATCACTCATAACTAATTAATTATATAGTGGAATTGAGGCTCATTCCTATTACTCACCGATGAGAAAATTAAGGATCTATTGATATTGCAATAATTGAGTAAAAATGTAGAAATAACTATGCAAACTCTGTCTGGGATTAAGTTAGTGATATTAACTCTTCAATGATCAGATAGTGGTGGTGGGGTGGGGAGCTCTGCTTAAGGGGAGCATGGCCCAACTAAGGCCTGGAGACCCTGTTTGAGGTAGTGTGGACCGATGGGTGGTGCTCATTTGGCAGGGACATTGCCCAGCGGGGCTGGGCCTCCTGCTGTAGGGAGCCTCCCTGTAAGGGTGCCTCACTTTTAACCTGTCAGAGATGGAGGAGTCCTGATGGCCAGGGCCAATCAGAGGGCGGAGACTTTCCCTAGAAGGGCTGGGACGGAGAGGAAGTTACCAAGAGGAGTCAAAGTCACACAGCCAGAGTGAGGTGAGGAGAGGGGCTGGGGGGCCAGGGCATGGTGGGCTGAAGGGTCAGAGATAAAGCGAGCGTTCAGAGCCAAGGCTGAGAATGGTGAACATGTGGGAGCTGGTGCATCTTGTGGGCGACAGGGCCTTGGACCCCTCACAGAGCACTGGGCAGTGGCCACTCACTCCAGAGAATGGTGGCTTCCCCCCAGACCCTGTTGCCTGGACTTCAGCATCAGGCTGTGTGCTGGGTAAAGAGGCAGTGTTCATTCAGGCTTCACGTCATCAGGGCCAGTGGGGCCTTCCCAGAGGCTCTGACCCAGCCTGGCAGGGACACCTTCCATGCCTTTCCACACTGGCTGTTCTTACTTCTCTGTGCTTGGGCTCCCCAAGACTGCTCTGGGGCTCCCATGCTGCTATCTCTGGAGGGTGGGGACCTGAGGGCACCACAGGGGAGCCACTGCTTGGCGGCAGCCTTGATGCCACGGCTGGAAAGCAGATGTTCCTATTTCACCCTGACGCACCTGGTGGGTGCTCTGCCGTGTGAGGCTGCTGCTTGGACTCCTCATTTGGGCAGCACGCACCATAGGGGGATAGTTGTTCTCTTCTCTTCTCTTCTGGAGCTAAAATCTGCTTTTCAAAGTTCCCAGCTCTGCCCTGGGCTCACCCTGCCCAAGAGGTGAGCCCCTGGACATGTCTTGCCCTCTCCACACACCAGCCACAGCTCTTTCTCAGAACCTGCTTCACTGAACTGCTGCCTTCCCTGTGCCTTCCTCTGAGTGCCCTGGCCCTCCAGCGTGGGGCTCAGTGCAGAGGAGGAAGAGCTCCACTCTCATTCTCCAGATGGTCCCTGAGGGCCCCTGTGGGTCAGGCACAATCCCAGGCCAGGTACTAGCTCCCAGGAAGCTCAGGTCCTGGTGATGTGTGTGCTGAGGTGATGGCAGGTGGAGAGGGTGGTGGCCCAGGGCCCTGAAACCAGACAGCCATTCCCACCTCTCCCCAACTGTGGGCCTCAGGTACAATGTCCCCTTCTGAGCCAGTTTCCTTATCTGGAAATGGGATGTTTGGTTTCCTGGGGCTTCTATAACAAAGTCCCACAGGCTGGCAGCGGGGAGGGGGGTGGTCTTCAAAAACAGATATTTATTTTCTCACCGTTCTGGAGGTTGAAAGTCTAAGATCAAGGTGTCGTCAGGGTTGGGTTCTGCTGGGGCCCCTCTCCTTGGATTGTAGATGGCTCTCTCCTTCCTGCGTTTTCACATGGTCTTCCCTCTGTGTGTGCCTGTGTCCTAGTCTTCTCTTCTTATAAGGACACCAGTCTTACAAAAGTGGAATAGGGCCCATACCTTCCTAACTCGTTTTAACTTAATCACCTCTGTAAGGATCCTGTGTTTGTTCATTCTCACGTTGTTATAAAGAACTACCTGAAACTGGGTAATTTATTAAGAGAAGAGGTTTAATTGATTCTGCAGGTTGTACAGGAGACATGGCTGGGAGCGCTAAGGAAACTTACAATCAGGGTGGAAGGTGAAAGGCAGGCAGTCTTACATAGCCAGAGAAGGGAGAGGAGAGCAAGGGCAGGTGCTACTTGCTTTTAAACAACCACATCTTGTGAGAACTCACTCACTGTCTCAAGAATAGCAAGGGGGAAATTTATCCCCATGATCCAATCACTTCCCACCAGGCCCTTCCTCCAACACTGGGGATTACAATTTGACATGAGCTTTAATTTGGGTGGGGACACAAATCCAGACCATATCATTCTGTCCCTGGCCCCTCCCAAGTCTTGTGTCCTTATCACATTGCAAAATACAATCAGTCCTTCTCAATAGTCCCTCAATTCTTAACTAATTTCAGCATTAACTCCAAAGTCCATAATCCAAAGTCTCATCTGAGACAAGGCAAATCTCTTCTGTCTATGAGCCTGTAAAATCAGAACCAGTTAGTAACTTCTAAGATACAACAATACAGGCATTGGCTAAATATACCTATTCCAAGAGGGAGAAATCAGCCAAAACAAGGGGATACAGGCCCCATGCAAACCCAAAACCCAGTCACTAAATCTTAATGGTTCAAAATAATCTCCTTTGACTCTATGTCTCATATCCAGGCAACACTGATGCAAAGGGTGGGCTTGCAAGGCCTTGGTCAGCTCTGCTCCTGTGGCTCTGCAGGGCTCAGCCTCTGCAACTGCTTTCATGGGCTGAAGTTGAGTGCCTGCAGCTTTTCCAGGCACACAGTGCAAGCTGTTGGTGGATCTACCATTCTGTCGTCTGGAGGATGGTGGCCCTTTTCTCACAGCTCCGCTAGGCAGTGCTTTAGTGGGGACTCTATGTGGGGGCTCTAACCCCACAGTTTCTCTTCATGCTGCCCTAGTAGGGGTTCTCCATGAAGGCTCTGCCCCTGCAGCAGACTTCTGCCTGGACATCCAGGCATTTTTATACGTCCTTTGAAATCTAGGTAGAAGCTCGCAAGCCTCAACTCTGAAACTTTGCACACCTTCAGGCTTAACACCTTGTGGAAGCCACCAAGTGTTACAGCTTGCACCCTCTGAAGCAATAGCCCAAGCTGTACCTTGGCCCTTTTTAGCTGTGGCTGGAGCTGGAGTGCCTGTGAGGCAGGGTGCTGTTGTCCCAGGGCTGCACCGAGCAGCGGGTCCTGGGACTTGCCTACAAAACCATTGTTCCATCCGAGGCCTCTAGGCCTATGATGGGAGGGCTGCAACAAAGGTCTCTGAAATGCCTTTGGGGCCCTTTCCTCATTATCTTGGCTATCAACATTTGGCTCCTCTTTACATATGCAAATTTCTGCAGCCTGCTTCACTTCTTCCCCAGAAAATGGGTTTTTCTTTTCTCCCACATGTCGAGGCTGCAAATTTTCCAAACTTTTATGTTCAGCTTCCCTCATCTTCTTGTTTGCTTCTGAGCCCTCCAAACTGTTCCAACCTCTGTTCATTACCCAGTTCCAAAGTTGCTTCCACATTTTCAGGTATCTTTGTAGCAATGCCCCACTTCTCTATACCAATTTTCTGTATTCGTCTGTTCTCAAATTGCTTTAAAGAACTCCCTGAGACTTGGCAATTCATAAAGAAAAGACTTTATAAATTAAGTCTCCCAGTGGATCTACCATGCTTCTGAGGCCTCCAGTCCTGCTTCCTGTACAGCCAGTTCCACAGTTCCACAGGCTGTACAGGAAGCATGACTGGGTAGGCTTCAGGATCATGGTGGAAGGCAAAGGGGAAGCAGGCATGTCTTACATGGAGGAGAGGGAGGAGTGAAGGGGGAGGTACTACATGCTTTTAAACAGCCAGATCTTGTGAGAATTCATTCACTATCTCAGAGGAGCAAGAGGGAAATCCATCCTCATGACCTAGTCACCTCCCACCAGACCCCGCTCCAACACTGGGGATTACAATTTGACCTGAGATTTGGGCAGGGACACAAATCCAAACCATATCAGACGCTGTCTCCAAATAAGGTCACATTCTGAGGTACTGGGGGTTAGGACATTTGAAGAGAGACACAGTTCAGCCCTTAACACAAGAGGTAATGTCACCTCTTCCCAGGAGCATAGTGAGGGATGTGTTCATGACACAGCTCCTGGCACAGAGGTCTCCCTGATTCTCCTGGGCTGTGGGTCTCTGAGGGGAAGGAGTGTGGAAGCAGAAGCAGAGGGCTGTGTTGTGCCAGCATATGGAATTAGAAATTCTTCCTGAGTGCATCTCACCACGTCTCCCTCCCAGCAGCGTGGCCTGGCCTCCAGAGTACCACACTGCTTCCCGCTGTCTGCTCTCCTGCTGACCCCGAGAGCCAGGCCTGGACACACTCACCGGTCAGGCGTGTAGCCCTTCCCTGGCTCCCAGGATGTGCCATGCACCTTTTCCTTCTCTGTTCTTCTGTTCCTGCTGACCCCTCTGCCAGGACATCTTGTCGTCCTACCCCTACTCACACCTGTCACCTTTGAGATTAGGTTCCATTCTCAGTGCTCCTGTACTGGGTCCTGCTCGCTGACACTGCACTTTGTTATGTGAAGATGGGAGCTGGTGCCACTGACGATGTATGCGGACCCTGGAGGGAACATGGTGGGGATGCTGGGATAGCCTAGGGCCCGAGCTGTCCTAGGTCCTCGTCTATGCTGCACTGGGGGCTTCAAGTTGAAGGCCTAGACCATGCAGGCATTGACTTCCAGGGATTAGGTGGGGACAGTGATGGTAGTGGCGGCTCCATTTTTCAGTGGCATATGTGCCAGGTCTGGCGCTAGGCACTCATCATCCTTGCTCTTTACTACAACATGGCAAAGTGTTATGGTGAGCTCCAGCTTGCAGGTGAAGACATTGAGAGGTTGAAATATTGACTGAGAGGAAAAATTTGCAAATTACATATTTTATAATGGGTTTATATCCAGAATATGTAAACGAATCTTACAATTTATTAAGACAAACCACCCAATACAAAATGGGCAAAAGATTTGCATAGATATTTCACCGAAAAAGATATACAGATTTCAAGTAAACATGCAGAAAAGATGTTCAATGACGTTAGTCATTAGGGACATGCAAATCAAAACATAATCAGATACCACTTCACACCCACTAGGATGACTATAATAAAAAAGACAGTACCAAGTGTTTTGAGGATGTGGAGCAACTGGAATCCTCATATGCTGCCAGTGGGAATGCAGAATGGTGCAGCTGCTGGGAAAAACAGTTCGACAGCTTATTAAAAAGACAAACATGTACTTCACTGTAGCGTTTAGCAATTCCACTCCTAGGAATTTACGAAAGAGAAATGGAAGCATATGTCTACGCAAAGACATATACGTGAATGTTCACATCAGCATTAGGCATGATGGCCCCAAACTAGATAGAGCGCAAATGTCCATCAGCTGGTGAATAGATAAAGAGAATTGGGTATACCTATTCAGTGGAATACTACTCAGAAATACAACAGAATGAAATACTGATGCATGCGTTAACATAGGTGAACCTCAAGACATTAAGTGAAAGAAGGCAGACGCAGAAGACTACATGTTGTATGATTCCATTTATGTGCAATTTACAGAAAAGGCAAAACTATAGAGACAGAAACCAGATGTGTAGCTGCCTGGAGCTGCGGGTGGAAGCAGAGATGGACTGTAAACAGGCATGAAGGGACCCTTGGGCGGGTATGGAAATAGTGTAAAACTGGATAGTGGGGATGGTTGCACAATTGTATAAATTTGCTACAACTCAAAACCACACAATGGGTGAATTTCATAGGATGTAGTTGGTACCTTAATCAAGCTCTTTAAAAAAATCTTGCTGAAGGCCACAACTAGAAAATGGTCAAGGCAGAATTCAAACCAAGGCCAGCCTTCTCCAGGCTTGGGTCTTGTCCACACTGCCAGATAGAGACAGAGTCAGTCTCAGGCAGGAGTTGAGAGACCTTTGCCCTCTGCTATGTGGGAGTGCCAGGGGAGATGTTAGTTGCATTTGGTGGTGGGTGGACTAGGAGGTTGGGACTGGACCTTCTCCAGGGCCTGAGTATTTGAGGAGGGTATGTGTATGTGTGTGCAAGGCCCAAGGAGAGAGCTGGCGAGGCTCTGGCCAGGGGAGTAGGGAGGCTGAGAGGGCTGGCCTGGGCAGCTGCAGTTTCTTTGGGAAAAAGTCTATCTACATGCACGTCCATGGAGCTTTCTCCTTTCCACCGTGTTTTCTCCTCTCCATGGCACCTCCCTCCCTTTGAGGTTTCTCCACCTCTATTGATTTGGCTGGTGGTTCCACCATCAATGCGTCTGCAGGTAGTGATTTTCCCCAGGAACCGCATCTCGGCTCATTAAGGAAGCCGGTGGCTCCCTGTGTCACAGTACACCTGCTGTATTTTGCTGATGGGCCCAGAGCTGGATGGACCATGGAGGCTGCTTTCTCACCCTCCCCATCATTAGCATTCCAAAGTAGAAAACAAGCCTGATGCTTGCTGCCTAAATATTCATGGAATGCTGCTGGGGTCACAGGCTGAGAGCAGCAAATGAAATTAAAGATTTACACTGCAACACCAACATGGTGGGGGTGCTTGGGCCATGGCTTGCTTTTTGCATTGCTTGGAGAAAAGGGTTTCCTTTTTTCTCCCAGGAAACTTAGTTTTTATAGATATTTGAAGCAAAATGCATGAAATTTTAATCTCTTGCTTCACATTGCATCTTCCTAAGTTGTTAGTAAAGAGCTGAGGAGTGAGAGGTGCAGACCCTTCCGTGAGTCTGGATGCACACGGGATTCTAGAAAAACCAGTGCCACTATTTGACTTTCATTCTTTCAGCTCCGTTGCGGAATAGGGCTCATTTGATAGTGTGGAAGCTACTGCCTGTGTAGGGATTTGCTGGGGGCAGGCGTGCCTGATGTTTGTGTCTCAATAACCCTGAAAGCTGCTTACTTCTCTCTTTCTAGGCTGGCTCTGATGAAACCTCCCATTTTATATTGGTGGGAGGAAAAGGGGGATGGAGCATTGCTCCTGGGCCAGGTAAGGTCTGGCAGAAAACAGACCCTAAACAGAGTTTTCCCAGAAGTGTGGGCAGTTAAGGGCACCAGCTATGTTGAAGTGGCCTCAGGAGCTGTTCCTGTTTCTAGTCCTGAAGGGGCACAGAGAGGCGACAGCGACTGGAGCAGGTAGAACAGCAGCAGCCGACCCAGCAAGGAGGCAGCCAGGGGAGAAGCACCCTCACCCCCACCCCTCCTCACACCCTCTCATTTCCTGCCTGTGTCTCCCATTGGCCAGATCACAAAGGGATCTGGGGACAAGGGATTCTTAGCCATGCCTCCAGAGTCCCAGTAGTGGATCTGGAGGGCCCAGTTGTCTCCAGTCAGTTTCCCTAGAGGCAGACCCTGGCACAGAGGTTGGGTGTCTGAGATTTATGGAGGGAAGCGGGTTAGAGAGGAAAGAGACAGGGAAGGGTGTGGTGTTGTCTAAGTCCAGCCTGTCCTCATCAGGGACTCTGGAACGAAGAGTTGCTCCCTCTGAAGGAGGGCTGTGAGCTGCCCTCAGGTGAGGAATGGCCCATACTCTCTGGTGGCTACCCTGAGTGAGGGCAGTTTGCTGGAGAAGGGGGCATCTGTGAGCCCCAGATGCCTAACAGTCAGGGCAGGAGCGGGTGGGAGATGGGAGTGTCCATCTGTAAAGGGGGACTGGCTGGGACACTAATACCATCTGCAGCTCCATCAGAGAACAGCCTGCACACTGCAGCCTGGCTTTGTGGGAGGACTGATGTCTATTAGCAGGTGCCTCTGGATTATAAAAACTGGCCCTTTGCTCCCAGCCATCTTGCCTGAAGAATTAATCTGAGTGCCAGTCTTCTCAGAAGCTGCACCGAACCTGGATAAGGTGGTCACAACAGAAGCAAAGCTCCCTCTGCAGCTGACAGATTTCCCTCTCTCGGAGGCTGAGGCTGTTCAGCTTTTCCCAAAACACTCCAGTCGGCCACTTCAGTGGGTGTCGCGTCCCGTCCCCCAGCCTCCGCCATAGGCATCCTGTTCTCCTGCAGAGGCCCGGCTGAAGTACTCCCTTTGGTTATCCTGAGAAATTATCCTGAAGGGTTCCTGCAAGTGAAGAATTTTAGATGAGGGTATTTATCAGAGCTGAGCATTAATAATAAATGATGCATGATTTTTTTATTAGAGGAGCCACATAAATGTGGCCGCTTCAACTTTTTAACTCTCAGGAAAGCTTGAAGTTGCAGGCTACTCTGCTATGGGAGAGTGCCAGCTAATCAGGTCCCATTCATATGCAAAGCACTTGCTAAGCTGAGTTCATCAAAATGCAGTCGTTTCTTAAAAAAAATATTTATAGACTTTCCCTCCCTGCAAGAGACTGCAAGGAAGATGGATAGTGAAAAATACAAATTGTTAATGCCCTGAAAAGGAAGCCTCATTCTGAGCCTTGCTGAAGCGTTCCCTATTCTTTGAGAAAAACTTAAAAATGGGCATGTGTACTCTAGAGTTCTCTACTTCCCTGTACTAAACGCTCTCCCTCCTCTTATTCCGGTTGCTTCTCAGTCTCTCTTTGGAGTCTAGTCTGATCTGTCCAGGTGGTGATGAGGGTAGATTCAGGGTGGGTGGGAAATACAGCAGGAGAGGCAGCTAGGCTGTATGGAGTCCTGCCTTGACTGTACCTGGCACTGTGCAGTCTTGGGCTTGAGAAACCTCATTGAATCTTTGCATCAAGTCTGTCCCCATTATGGAGACTGGAAAACTGAGGCTCAGAGAGATGCCCAATGACTGCTTGCCAGGGAACCCTCCCCTCAGTGTATCAGTTTTCAAGGGAGCAGCATTCCAGAGCGTGCAGGACCCGGCTGCTCAGTTTGCCTTTTCTCCTGGCTCCCTAATACAATGACTGCGTTATTACCTTGGGGCCCTCCCTGGCTTCCCAATCCTCTTCCTCCTGGGACTGGGGTGCTCTGTTGTCACTAAGGGATGAGAGAGGAGAAAACAGGGAAAGGGAAGCTGGGATTCACGACTTTCCAGTTTCCGCTCTCTCATCCCCAAGCGCAGTGAGAACAGAGTACCCCAGTCCCTGGAGGAAAAAATGTCCACGCAGACACATGGGAAAGTTTGCAGTATAGACCTGCGGTATAGGAGAAGCCCTCACCCATCCCTCACCCAATAAGCGTTTACTAAGTGTGTTCTGTGTGCTGGCCTCGGGGAATCATGGTCACACAGAGGTCCTGGACTGCTTGCTTCCTTGGGGAGACAGACAAGTTAAATGTAGGTTATTGTGAAGGGGTTTGCTGATGAGTAACTGAAGACACTGTGTCTCCAAATGCAGTGGGAGGCACAGACCAGGCACTGATCGAGGTCATTTATCTAATGACCCCTGTGGTGGTTCATAATAGCCGCTTACTCTGCTTCCGTTTGTGATACTCTTTGGAGACACACTTGGACAGGTTATTCCTCCCATTCATCAGATAGGAAAGCTGAGGCCTACAGAGATAACGTGACCCCAGCTGTGCTCTTCATCCAAAGCTTTTGCTGTCTCATTGCGTGGGTGCTTGTGGAGAGAGAATGGTTGACAGTAGGGCTCTGCCTGGTTCGGCGCCCCCTGGCTCAGGGCACAAGTGTCCACTTAGTGGGTCTGCAATAGGGTTACCGGGGGCCTGCTGGGTCAGGAGCCGTCAGAGCCAGAGCCTCTGTCCTGATACAGAATGACTTGGCCCTGCTTTCCAGACAGATGGCTGTGCCCTGAGTATGCAGAGGTGGTGGGGAGTCAAGAGGGTATTTCTGACCTCCCAGGAATCAGCCCGGGCCCTCTGCCTCCCTCCTGGGAGACACTATCTTCAGATTTCCAGGCAAATTAGCAGCAAACCAACCATTTCCGCTTGGAATTTGAAATTGATCATGGGCAATTTTCTGACATGCCTGTCTCCTGCCATTTGCAAAATGTGTATCACAGGCTCCTTCTGGAAGACTAGCTGGGCAGGCAGTTCTTCCTTCGTCCCCAGCCACCACCACAGATGTTTGGGTTTGCTGGAGCCAGAGTTACACTCAGAGACCTTGGAAAGAGAGCCCAGTGCTGAGAGGCCTGGTCCTTGGGAAAGTCTCAGGAAACCAGGGATTGCAGCTTGGGCAGAAGTGTGGCCACTTGGCCTGTCACTGTCCACATTGCAGGGCACAGAGATGGGTGTGCATTGCTCATTTCACCATCCATGGAGGGAGCCCATTTGCCAGCCCTGGGTGGGAGATGGATAGATGGCTTCGGCATGATCCTGCCTGGAGGAGCTCAAAGACCAGAGTGAGAGACAGCTCTGGGAACACAGAGGAGAGATCTGGGAGAAATCAGGGGAGACTTTGTGGAGGAGGTGACAACTGAGCAAACTCTCGAAGTATGACTAGGGATTTATAATGGCCAGAGGGGACTTCTGCAGATAGAAGAAACAGGGCATGCAAAGGTGCAAAATGTTGAAGGGTGACGTGCTTCAGGGAAGTGGGAAGTTCAGCTGTGGAGACAGAAAGAAATGCATGTTTCCTTGCTCCAGGCTCAGTGCTGATGATGGCCTACCCAGAGTTGACCAGGACAAGCCGTTTGAGCTCTGTCTGCTGTCCTTTTGTTGTGTGTTGTCACTGAGTGGCTTCTGGGAGGGGTGAGGTTTCCAGCTCCGAGGGAAACCAAATGTGGCACAAGAGTTCCTGGTGTTCTTGTCCCCACTGGAGACTCATTTCCTTATCTGTGACGTGGGTATTGTGATAGAAACTCTCCCAGGCAATTGTGTGACCAGAGAAGGGGAGACCTGTGGTGGCCTCTATTGTCTGTCGTTCTTGATATGATTGCCCGTCTGGGGCGGGGCGGGGTGGGTGGTGGTTCTGGGATGGGGCAGGACTGTAGGGTGAGGTCAGGCGGGTCCTGGAGCCAGGTTCAGGAGGCAGGGCACGTTGGGCTGGTGATGGGCTTCGTCAGGCTGTCTAGTCACCATAGGCAGGAGGGCTGAGGCCTGGAGGAAGAGCTGCTACTGCGAGCAGGACCAGGACACAGGGGCCAGGGATGCCTGGAGGTGTTGCTCCTTCATTTACCAATGGTCCTGTGTTGAGTCAACAGGCACCCTGCTCTGGGCCAGGCTCTGGGGATCTCAAGGTGAGCCAGACAGGTGTGGCCATATAGTGGAGTGACTGCCTGAGGATAGGACTCTATGTGTGGTGGCATCTTAGAGAGGACATAGCCTAGCCTGGGGTTCAGGGCCGGTCATCTGAAGGAGGGGCATCTGGGCAGGACTTAGTGAAGTGGGAAGGTGTGGAGGAGGCTACAGCAGATGCCAGGCATGAGAAGGAGGACAGGGCTGGCCCGCACGCCTGGCCATCTGCCCTGGCCACGCCATCAGAAGGGTTGAGGCCAGATGGGTTGAGCTCCAGGCAGTGCTAGGCTATGACAAAACTGCTTAAGAATGAAGCTTCCGGGGCGCCTGGAATGACTGGAGCCTGTGTACTCCCAGAAGTGCACCCACTGCCACCCCCAGATCATAAGAATAGCTGAAACTCCTAGAGGGTGCCCTGTGAGTCAGGCTCAGCTCTCAGCAATTCACACCCTTTACTCACTCAGCCTGTGAGGAAGGGCTATTTTTAGCCCCTTTTGCCAATGAGGAAATCAGGCACAGAGAAGTTAGGTGTCTTCCTCAAGTTCACACAGCTAGTTAAGTGGCTTTAACCTTGGCAGCTGGTGGCTTCACCTTAGTCTGAATCCCACACTCTGCCTGGTGTTTTGGGGGTTCAGTCCCCAGCAGGTGCCTCAGCTGCTCCTCTGCCTTTGGAGGAGGGGAACGGGCCGTGCTGGCCCCAGGCACTTTCTGGAGAGTGGGGTGGCCTGGCTCAGGCTGAAGCACTGGGGTTCCCATGGGAGACACAGAGGGACATGGCTGGAGAGATTAAGGGAATGGGGCTGAGTCAGGGGTCACAAAGTAGAAGGCCCAAAGGAGATCATGTGGGGGCCCTCCCCCAGCTATAAGCAGTCCCTATTTTGAGGACATGGCCCAACTCTGGACAAAGGCAGCCCCTCCCCATTGGGACTGCCCACCGGCTCCACACCCACACCCTTGTTCAGGGTGCCTCTGGGCAAGTGGAGCATTTAGAGGGGACACACTTGTCTCCCTCAGTCTCTGCTGTTGCCTTTTTGGTGTTGAAAAGATCAATCCAAGATGCCCTTAGGGGGTCCCTTTTGGGGTCCCAGCTCTTTAGAGCAATGAACTGGTTGCCAGGTGAGTGCAAGAGAAGAGTGGCTGCCCAGGAGGGGACCCACATGTCCACTTCCTGAGGGGTGGCCCAGCTCCCTGAGTGTGTGTGTGGGGGTGTCTCTTGGTGTCCCCAGGCTCTGCTGTGGGCTGGAGCTCCTGGGACACTGTTGTCCTCATTGGGTACTGGGGGGTCCAGGAGAGTGATTTTTCTGCTGGCTTTGGCTGAGCAGGCCCATCTCCTGCCATCCCTCATGTGAGGCCAACACCTGGCAGCTCTGAGATGCCTGGCCAGGGTGTCAGGTGGAATTAACTGGCAGCAGGGCCAGGTGGGTGTTGATTGAGGCTGATTGCTGGAAGGCAGTAGCTGCAGGCTGCACAGAGCTATTTCCAGCTGCTCCAATTGTATCCTTCTAAGTGCCTTTGTGGTCTGGTGGTGTGGAGTAAGGATGGGGGACCAAGGCCGGAGCAAGGTCAGTCTTCCTTTGATTGTCCACATTTCCTCTCCCATCCACCCCACCCACCCCTTCCCATCCACTGAGCCACCCCCATTCACTCCCATACTGCACTGTCCCCATCCTCACCCCTCCATTCACCCACCTTCACATCCATCCACCCACTGACCCACCCACCTACACATCCACCCACCCCCTACTCACCCACCCACCTACA
>PVKP010039563.1:0-20054 GCA_004027715.1 Plecturocebus donacophilus
CCTCACCACCACCATCCTCACCACCACCACCATCCTCACCACCACCATCCTCACCACCACCATCATCCTCACCACCACCCATCATCCTCACCACCACCATCCTCACCACCATCAACATCAACCCCTTCATTATCATTATCACCACCATCACCATCATTACCATTATGATAATCTTCATCAGCCTCCTCATCGTCCTCATTATCACCATTACCATCATCATCGTCATCTTCGTCATGCTCACCATCCTGATCGTTGCTGTCATCATCACCATCACCATTATCATCACTACAGTCACCATTGGTACTGTCATCATCGTTGTCATCTTTTTCTTCATGGTTACCATCACTATCACCATCTCCACCACCAGCAAAGCCACCATTGCTCCTCAGTGCTCAGGAGGGGAGGGCCAGTGCCAACACCTTTGTGGGCATTACCTCCTTTAATCTTCTCAGGAGCCTTGTGAGGTAGGTCCTGAGAGGGCAGGAGGCAGGGCTTGGAGGGATGCCTGACCACGCCCTGAAGCAGACCCCTAGCTGCAGTCTGCGCCGGCCTCAGCTGCAAGCCATCCTGCTGTTGGAGTGAGCCTGCACCTTCTCTGGCGAGCCTGGGAAGGGCAAACAGTCTTGCCCTCAACTTCCCTCCCTTCATTCAACACATCTCTATTACAGGCGTGCCTTGTGCCAGACACCACGTTTGAATTTGAGCCAGGCCAACATTATTTTTTCATGTTCACAAAACAGAGATTTTATTTTTTCTTCTCCCCAACCCCTTCCTCCCTAATCTAAACTCCTGTGAGAATAGCACGCATAGCTGAGCCTCGGGCCAATTTATGTCTTTGTACTCAGCACACACACTCTATCTTTCACACCACAAACAGCTTTGCTCAGGAAAATATGTTTTCTCTCTGCAAAACTGCCATTTTGGGGCAGCACATAGAAGGCAGAAAGAAACTATTTCACTTTTTCTTCCCCTGGAAAGACCCACCAAGATGTTGTTTTCCTTTGCTTTTTCTGGAGGGGAGATATTTTTTGACAGCTTTCTTCGCTAATCTGGCTCTCAGCCCTGCGTCTGGTGCCAATTTGTAAAAGAAGCAGAAGAAAAACTATATGAGCAGAGGCAAGATTCTCCCAGAGGGGCAGTAGCACCTTAGAATTCAGGAATAGTAAGGGACCTCCGTGGCAAACCTGTTGCCTGCCCCACTGGGGAGCCCCGTCTCAGAAGCCGTGAATGGGGACCCACACACCTGCTTGGAAAGCTCTGTGGATAGGCAGAGGCTGCCTGCTGGGGGGGTTGGGGGGAGCTCCACGTGCACTCACTCAATAGGCACCCTTCCGGACTTCCTGTGGATAGGCTGGGGACTGGGCTGGGTGCTTTGGGCTGCAAAAATAAATCAGACATGGATTCTGCATCAGTACTTTCCATTCCAGTACAGGAATGAAGATACGGGCAAGGCCATGTGAATAAAGTCCTGGTTTCACTGCCACGTTTATTTTAGCCGGAGTTAGGAGAGGTTTGGAGGAAGTGGTGACACTTGTGCTTTCTAGCAAATGTCTTCTTCTGGAATGCTGCAGTTGGGCCTCATTTGAAATCTGCATGAAACCCATTTGCTCTCCATCCCTTCCCTGGCCCAGCTCACAGTACAGCCTCTTCTGTGCAGCACAGCCCTGGGACGCTGGCAGATCCCCGCTGAGTGTCCCTCGCTCTCCAGCCTTACTGTTCTATTCTCATGGCCCGTCTCCAGGAGTGGTTCCTTCTGCTGCGGGCTCCAACTTCCTGCAGCCAGGAACCCCCGTGGGCTACACTTGTCTTTGCAGCTCCAGTGCCCTACTCAGACCTGCTTCAGACCTTATTGCTTACTCTCCTTCTAGATGAAGAGAACCCACTGAGCTGGCATAAGCCCCAAGGAGGGATCTCAGGAGACCCAAGGCAAGGGTGCACCCGGGCCATCGGGTCACCGTGGATCAGGACACGGAAGTCTGAAGGATCCCTCATGCCCTCACGCTCTTGGGCACTTTCTTTCTTGCTCTTTTTCTATCTCTCTTTCTCTGCATTTTCTCTCCTAATACCAAATTCTGATTGGCCCAGCTTGGATCAGGAGCCCTCCTCTGGTTCAGTCAGTAGCAGCCAGTGGACAGGGTCATCTCAAACAAGACCACCATGGTTCACCCCTGTGAATGAAGGGAGCAGTTAGACGGAACGGGCTCGCCGTGAGCCAGGAGAAAGCCAGGAGGTGTGCGCTCTACCAGCTCTGCCTTTTACTAGCTGTGCCACTTCCAGAGCCTCAGTTTTCTGATCTTTAAAATGGTCACAAGAGTACCTACTTCGTAGTAAACTTGTAACAAATACCACATTTATTGAATGGTAGTGACATAGGTAGTCAATGAGGGGTCTGAGAGGGCATTTCCCTGGCTGGTCTCCTCATTTTGGGGGCTTTCAGATGAGGTCATTGGAGTAGGAAGGTTTCACTTCATACCATTCCCGCCCTCCACGCATAGGAGAGTGTTGAAGGACTGGCTGGCTGGCAGAGGTGAGGAGCTACTGTCCATGAGGAGATGCTGTCCTAGGGGAACCTGGTCCTGTCATAAGGCATTAACTGAATCCCTCCCCCCACGCCACCCCCGGGAAAGTCCCTCTCACTTGTGGGATCTCAGGTTGCAAGGGACCCTTGCAGGGGTTGTTGCTGGTGGGTTGGCACTCAGCCACATGCTAGATTTCTCAAGAGGGAGGCTGTTTTGCTGGGGGTTGTCACTAGGCTTACTTTTTACTTTGACATTGATCAAGGATCAAGAGTATACAATCAGGATTGCTGGGCACCTCCTCACTAGGGGGCATCCTGCTGCTGAGCAAGAGACACCAGCTGTCAGCAGGCCTGTGGTGTGATGGCGTCTGCAGAGAAACAATGGTAGCATGTACATTCTCCATCTGGCCAATTTAGAATGACCCACAGATCCTGTGGCCTTGGGACCATTCTAGAAGGCCTGTTGTCACCCAGATGAAAAAGGAAGAGGGATGAGGGCACTCCAGGCCAGGGCACTGTATGTGGAGTCACTCAGGTGGAAATGAGGCCAACTCAGGCAGGCAACAGAGAAGGGCTGTACCGAGCCAGAGCAAAGATCTGTGGAGAGTGAGCTGGGACAGCTACAGCTAGGGCTGAGACTCCTGCAGACTGGGAATACTAGAACAGAGTGTATTTTATCCAAGCAGCACTAGGGAGCCATAGCAAGTTGTGGAGTGATCCACATGGTTTAGGTGGTACTGCTGTTGCAGATTTGTGTGTATGATGATTGGATGAAGGGAGATTGGAGGTATGGATACCACATAGACTATTAGAGTTCTTCTGTTATGGATGGAAAATGGCGTGAGCCAGGCTCGTGGAGCAGGATGGAAAGGAAGGAACCCGAGAGAGATTTTGAAGGGGAAATTGAGAAGTGGAAATTTGAGTAAGAGAGAAGAGTTATTGAGTCCAGGGTTTCGGGGGACTGGCAAAAGGGCAAGCGGAAATGGCACTGAGCTGAGGAAATGGGGGGACTGGCAAGGAGGGACAATGAGGTCCCCTTCTGTCATGGCAGATGGCAGTCAACTTGGCTGCTGTGAAGAATGCCAGAGACTGGTGGCTCATGCAGCAGACACTGGTTTCTCTTGGTTCTGGAGGCTGAAGTTTGGGGCCAGGGTGCCAGCGTGGCTGGGTTCTTGGTGAGGGCGGGCAGGCACAGCCTCTTCTCGGTAGTGTGCTCATATGGCCTTCCTTGGTTCATGCACTTCTGTTTATAAGGACACAGATCCCATCATGGTGGCCACATCCTCATGACCTCATGACCTCATCTAAACCTAATCACCCCGAAGACCCCACCTCCCAATGCCATCACATTGAGGGTTGGAGATTTCACATATGGATGTGGGAAAATACAGTCAGTCCATACCAGTGAATATGAGGGGTTTGCAAGGGTCTCCTAGAGGGACAAGTAATGATGGCATTCAGAGACAAAGGGAAATGAAGGTCTTTGCACAAGGCCAGGTTGGGTGTGGGATTTGGGGGTCACTGGCCCAGAAGGAAAATTGGGGCTGTGAGGGTGAATGCTAGAGACAAGGCGGGGTTCTTGGGGACAGCTCACATGAAGGAGCAGAGCCAACAGCATGGGACTGGGAGGGTCACCGAGGACTCAGCCAGCATGGCTGGTGTCGTGACGGATGAGGCGCCAGGCACAGGGTAGGGGTGACTCCAGGTGAATGAGGTATTGTCCTGGCCCTTAAGGAGCTCACAGCTAAGTGAGATGGAGAGACAGGTACCAGACGGCAGCCCAGCCCAGGGGCCGCCTGCAGAGAGTTCAAATCTTACCTGCCAGCACTGTGACCTGCCCGCAGTGTGACCTTGGAGAAGCCGCTGAGCACGTCTGAGCTCCAGCTTTCCTGGTTGAAATGTGTGCCTGGCCCACAGAGCTGCTGTGAGGGTGCATGGGACAAGACATGGAAAGACCCCTGCCCAGTTCTCAGCTCATCTTAAGTGCCTGCCACGAGCTGTAATTGTTAGTAAGGAGCAAAGGTCCGTGCACTGAGTGCCAAATGCTACCTGTAGGAACCCTTGTGAGATTGGATGGCCGGGGTCTGGCCAGGAAGGTGGAGCTCCTACAAAGAAGAATAACCCGGCAGTGAGCTCATCAAAGTAGCGTGCCTCTCACTCCGTTTGGGAACTCAAAATGGCACAGCGATTGGTGATTTTGTACAAAACTAGGAATACTCTTATCATAGAATACAGCAATCGTGTTCCTTGGCATTTACCCAAAGGAGGTGAAAGTTATGTCCACAAAAAAACCTGCATACCGCTGCATATAGCAGCTTTATTCATCATTAGAGAAACTTGGAAACAAGCAAGATGTCCGTCAGCAGGTGAATGGATTACCTGTGATCCATGCAAGCAATGGGACATCATTCAGTGCTAAAAAAAGAAATGAGCTACCAAGCTATGAAAAGACAGGGAGAAACCTATTCTTAAGTGAAGGAAGCCACTCTGAAAAGGCTACTTTGTATGTGATTCCAACTAGATGACATTCTGGAAAGGCAAAACTATGGAGTAAATAAAAAGCTCAGTGTTTGCCAGGGGCTGTGGGGACGGAAGGTTGAACAGGCCGAGCACAGAGGATTTTTAGGGCAGTGAAACTCCTCTGTATGCTAATGTAATGGTGGGTACAGGTGATTATACATTTGCCAAAATTCACAGAACGTTCAGTGTAACCTGTGGAGTCTGGATGATGACGATGTGTCAGTGTAGATTCATCGATTGTGACAAGTGTACCACTCTTGTGTTGGGGGAGGATATTGACAATGGGAGAGGAGAGGGGCTCCTAGCCTAGCCTCCAAGGGTGTAACTGTGGGCCTTGTAGGTAGGAGGCGCCAGGTGCAGGGATATTTTTAGGATGTATGATACAATGATGACCGTCTTCACTTGTGGAACACTGAGTACCTATTCTCCTGTTCTTACCCACCATGTTACAAGTAATGGAGCTAATAACTGGCCCCAGGCCGCACCGCCAGTGGTCATGGCTGCCTCGACCTTCATCCTGCTGCAAGGCCTCGAGCCACTGACACAAAGTAGTCATCAGCTCAAGTCAGTTGCTGAAGTCGATGTGGTGTGACTTGGAGTAATTGACTACTTCTCTGAGCCTCAATTAGCTTGCCTGTAAAATGGGGTGAATGCCTGCTTTGTGGCATGGTGGTGAGAATTAAATGACGAAATGAATATCAGTGCTGTAGGTCTGCATTGGCCAATAGGAGTATAAGGTGGACCATAAATGTGAATCGCATTTGGGGTTTTAATTTTCCAGTAGCTACAGTAAAAAAAAAAAAAAAAAAAGTAAAAAGAAGTAGATGAAATTAATTTTAATTGTATAACGTATTTTATTTAACCCAGTATACATAATCACGTGCCACACAATAGCATTTCAGTCAATGGTGGACTGCATATAAGAGGATGGTCCTGTAAGATGATAATACCATGCATACATATTTTTTGAGATGAAGTCTCGCTCTGTCGCCCAGGCTGGAGTGCAGTGGCACGATCTTGGCTCACTGCAGCCTCTACTGCTCAGGTTCAAGCGATTCTTCTGCCTCAGCCTCCTGAGTAGCTGGAATTACAGGTATGTGCCACCACGCCTGGCTAATTTCTGTATTTTTAGTAGAGTCAGGGTTTCACCATGTTGACCAGGCTTGTCTCAAATTCCTGACCTCATGATCAGCCTGTCTCAGCCAAGCAAAGTGCTGGGATTACAGGCGTGAGCCGCCGCACCCAGCCAATACCGTATTTTTGTTGTATTTTTTTCTATATTTAGATATGTTTAGATTCACATATACTCACCACTGTGTTACCGCTGCTTACTCTATTCAGTACAGTAACGTACTGTGCAGGTTTGTAGCCTAGGAGCAGTAGGCTATGCCATATAGCCTAGGTGGATAGTAGGCAACTCCATCTAAGTGTGTAGTAGGCTAGACCATTATTTAGGTGTGTGATAGGTGTGTAGTAGGTGACACTATCTAGGCATGTGTAAGTCACTCTGTGATGCTCGCACAGTGACGAAATCGCCTAGCGACACATTTCTCAGAATTCATCCCCGTTGTTAATTGATGCATGACAGTGTAAGATATTGCTGTAACATATAATCAGTATAAAATGTATTTATGAGCTGTTTTCATCTCTTGTACTGATTCTTTGATAGCTGGTCTTTGATATCTCATATGTATTTAACACAGCAAATTTCAGTTTGGACCGGCCACATTTCAAGTGCTTATAGTAGCCATGTGTGCCTGGTGGCTGCCATACTGGGAGCATGGCTGTATATAAACATAGGCAGCACTATGCCTCCCTCCACAAGCAGGGCTATTGTCACACCCCAGAGCTTTACTAATTGCTCATCCAGCTCATGCTCTATCTGGCGTGTATTAGTATTATTAGATCAAGAGCTTTATTTCGTGCATCATGATGTATATTAATAAATCCTAACTCATGAATTCGCAAACCTGCAATCAGAGGCTCATGCAAACACAGGAATTAGGCTTTTGTTCCTGAAGCAATTTGTGTTCACTGCTTTCCATGTACTTACCAACCCTGGTATTAGTTGTGTGAATTTCCGTCTCCCTGACGATGCCCCCACTCTAAGCTTCTTGGAGGGAAAAGATGTGTCTCTGGCTTCCTTTATCCCATAGCCAACCCCTCCCTGCACCCCAAGTGTCTGGCTCTCAGCAGGCCCTAGCAGGTGTTCAATAGGTATTTTTTGAATAGACTCCATTAACCAAAGGTGTCGGCTCCTCTTAGAAAGGAAGCATATTATAAAGAAAAGGCTCTAAAGTCAGATTATGTAAAAATGTGTTGAAAGGCACAGGGACATCAAAGGTAACCACTGCATTGAAGTTTTTATTCGAGTAGACATGAATCTGGCGGAGGTGAGTACAGGGTGCCTGCAGACAGTTGTGTGTTTGGAAGAAGAGGCAGGAACAGAAGTGTCTGGAAATCTGTCACAGGCGTTTGACCCTGTGATGAAATAAGTCATGCTCACCCCCATGTGACACACTCCAGTCAGCTCCATGGCCTCGGAGAAAGCCATTGATGGGGGACACCTAGTTCATATCGCTGCTCACTTCCTGGAGAAACCTGACTGCACCCCCCCCTCCGCACCCCGTGGACTTTGGTTGCTGGAAGCCACAGGGCCGGAGGCAGCCGCTGGAGAGAGCGGATCTTGACCACCTGATGGCAAGTGTGCAGCTGGGTCAGTCCCAGGTGCTGCCTCAACCTGGGATGTGTGTGTAACTCTGGGAGGAGGAGGGATGGTCCACCTCTGGAAGCTCCCAGGGCCCCAGCACTCAGGTGTTACAGCCATCTGCTAGTCTGCACTGTCTTTAAGAGGGAATAGTTCTAGGTTCTCTTCCCCATCCTGTCTGTGACTTGGCCCTCTTGGGCCTCCCTCGGGGCCAATAGAGGAGATGCCTTCAACAGATGGTGGAAATGAGGGAGTGAAGTTGCCTCAAAATAGGGTGATTTGACCTCATGGGCAGAATTGTGACGGTGCCAGCATGGGACAGATGAATTCCTGGGGAGGCCCAGCCCTGAGGACAGTCAGACACTTGGTAGGTCGCGATATTTGAGTTTATTGATAAGATATAATGGCTACCACTGACTGAATGCTTATGATGTGCCAGACACTTGGTTAGGCGTCTTACCTGGATTACTTTATTCTTAGAGTGTCCCTACAGCATGGGTTCTGTCATAGCCCCATTTCACTAACCAGGAGACAGTTGTGGAGGTTGGGCAGTTTGTCCCAGGTCACCCAACTGGGCAGGGCAGAGGTGGGGGAGGGACCGGAGTCAACAACCCAAAGTCATGAAATGAGAAAGAGAGTAAACACTTGGATGGAGAATCACACACACACACGCACATACACACATATGCACATACACACGCACACACACAGACACGCACGCACACACACACACACACAACACTACTAACAGATATGTTGTTTGCAACAAGGCAAAAATAATTAATTAGTATCTCATTTAAACTTGAGGGTGAGGGAATTCTTGAACCACCTCTATGGAGCAAAGGATGGAAATTGGGAAGTGGTTGATTACCTTTTGTGAAGACTTCAGGATGTGCGCCACGTCTTTGGTATAGGGCTGCATGTTGTTGTGATGCATGTGAAGAAATACTTCTAAGGACTTTCCTGAGCTCATCTGCAGCCTGATTCCTCCCACCCTATTCTTCTCTTAGAGTTTAAAGTTTTCTGTCTGCAGATGTTCTTTATCTGGGAGTCTTTGGCAGCCAATCCATCGAGCTGAGGAAGGAAACTGTACCCTAGTAATAAAGACAGGCATAGACAGACACAGAGTTCAGGATGGGAAAGTCAGCACTGCAGGGGGCCCAGTGGCAGGAGAGAAATGATCCTCAGGAAGAAGCCCCTTCGTGGAACCAGTGGAAAGAATCTGCTTCCAGCCCTGCTGAAGGCAGGGTTAGCAACCTCTTGCTGTGGGGTTCCTTAACCCTAAATAAAGGGGAACAGGCCAGACTTTCATGCTACCTCTCACCAGCCCCCTCCTTAAGTGGACACTGTAGATTCTAAGATCTCTTTAGAATATCTCTTTAGAATGCAGTCCCAGGTGGCACAGTGGCTCACACCTGTATTGCTAGCCCTTTGGGAAGCTGAGGAGGGAGGATCACTTGAGCCCAGGAGTTTGAGACCAGCCAGGGCAATGAAGCCAGACCCCGTCTCTATAAAAATTATGATTAGTTGGGTGTGGTGGCACTGCGTATAGTTTCAGCTACTCAGGAGCCTGAGATAGGAGGATTTCTTGCTGTGATCATGCCACTGTACCCCAGCCTGGGTGACAGAGATCTTGTCTCTTAAAAAAAAGGCAGCCTCATCCACAGGAGAGATGCACACTCAGGCACTCAATGCCCATCCTAGCACCCTGCAACCCTTGCAGTGTTTGTCAAACTGCTCACCAGGCCACCAGCCTCAGATGACTGCGGGGGCCTGTGAGGTACCTTACTGCTTCCAGGGCAGAGCAGGGTCTGGGATCTGCAGAGGGTTCCAGTACCTGCTCTGGGAGCTGCCCTGGGTGCAGAAAACAGGGAACGAAGGGGACAGCACAGTCTAGGAAATGGGGACATGGAGGGAGGGCCCTCCCCTCCCTGGCTCTCCGCCTGCACATTTTCTCACCGCCAGCTGACTCAGTGATTGAGACTAGTTCCTGTCTCTGGTTTTGTTTGGCACATCAGAGGCTGAGACCGAGCCTTTGGTCTGGAGTTTGAGCAAATTGGAGCTGCAATTGCCTCGGCGGATACCTTGGAACGCTGACACTGCAGCCCCAGCCCTGCTGTGGCTGGGGAATGAGGGAGGGGCCGCCTTTCCTCTATGGATCATGGCCTTGAGTTAGAGCCCTGGCCTCCTGGCCTGAGACATGAAGGACCTTACACAGGTGCCGGAGGAACTTAATATTGATCAACAAAATATTCATAACAAATAAAAAAGTGGAAATGCTCTCTCTCCTTTTGTAGTCTGTATGGTATAGTTGAAAAGCCCCAGCTTTAAAAATCAAAAGCTTGAGTCTTGGTTCTACTACTTACTAATCACAAGGCCTTGGGCAAAATAACTGCTTTGAGCTTCAGTGTTTGCATCTGTAAGAGGGAAATAATGTCACCCTTCTGTGGGTCGGAAGGATAGAAAAAGATGACACCGGTGGAAGCACATGCATTCTCCCCTGCTCCCACTCCCTGCTTCATCCAGCCACTGGTCACTGAGTTTGGTATTCTGACACCCAGCCTTTGTCCCCTGGGTGTGTCTAAGACCTCACTTGTGGTGTTGGTATAAGGTCATCATGTGGTCTCCTACTTGGAGTGGGCCCTCTGCCTGGGACCCAGAGGGACTGCTTGGACATGTTTGATCAGCAAGAGAGTTTTGGGTCACTGCAGGCAGAGCAGAAGTACCTGTGTCCACATGTAAAATTGCTCTCCTAGCAACGGCCATGATCACCCAGGTGGAGCAGGAGGGCTTGGTCACAGCCCGTGCACCTTTCCCAGGGATGCTAAGGCAACACTGCTCTGCGGCACCTTTCTCTGAACTCTGTGCCACTGGCACCTCAGTCTGTTATGTACCATAGTTACATGAATGAGAAGCATTGGACCTCTTTCAGAGAGGGCCCCGCCGGGTGTGGTGGCTCACACCTGTAATCCTAGCACTTTGGGAGGCCGAGGTGGGTGGATCACCTGAGGTCAGGAGTTCAAGACCAGCCTGGCCATCATGGTGAAACTGTATCTTTAAATAAAAATAAATAAATAAATAAATAAATGAGAGGGCCCCTTTCTATGTAGGATGCACTGTCTGTGGACTGAAAGCTCTCCAGGGCAGGGGCTGTTTTGGTTACATTTCTGCAAAAGCTCCCCAGTGGGCCATGAACTCCTCCAGGCCCGTGCCTTCGTTTCTTCCCCTTTGTGTTCTGCAGTGTGCAATCCAGTGCCCAGCTGGGGGCAGAGGCTAAAGAAATGCCTCTGGAAACAGAAGTGAGCAGCTAGTACCAGATGGGAGGAAGGTAGGCAGGATGAAAGGGGTTCATATGGAACAAGGCCAAGTTCAAGAAGCTAAGGTCAGGGAGAAAGGCTTACCCTAAAGCTCCTTGAGGGCAGGAATTGTGTCTTTTCACATTAGTATCTCAGGAGGCTAAGTCAGTCTTAGCACAGATGAATGAAGCAGGAGAGTGAAGAGGGAACGTTTGAGACGCTGAGAGGATGAAAAGAAGCACCGAGAATATATTGCAGTCATGATCTCTGACGTGCTTCACCGCAAAGTCTCTGGGGACTCTGGAGCTTTTGGGATCCTGTGTGACTTTGGGCTCCTGGGTCCTGAGCAGACCCAACCACTACTCTCTGAGCCGGGTCTGTTTTCTGCTTGAAAGGAACAGAAGGATAGAAGCTACTAATGAATTGTGCTGGGCCCTGAAGAAATAACTATCCATTTATATTTGTGTTATAAATGTGCACCATTACTTAAACAAGGCAGCATCTCTGCCCATGGGTTTATAGACCAAGCACATCCTTAATCCAGTGGAACTTAATGGAATCCAGCAGCAGCTAGAAACTCTTAGCAGTCCACCCCTTTAGCTATACCCCTTGTTCTACTCCAAGTTCTGGAAAAATCCAAGCTTTTTACCCACATGATTGTGGGAAGAGGGAAGACAGGTTCTGTATAACTCTTCCTCTCCCTGTGAGACCTGCAGTGCCTTCCTATAAGAGGCTGCAGTGTCTTAGGACGCAGAGTTTCAGGTCTGAGACTGTGAGAGGAGCCCAAGACTCCCTCCCAGGGCAGCTGCTGTATGGAGATGGTTTAAGATCTCGGGAGACTAGGGCTTGATGTATCTTAAAGCCAGAAGCATTTGTCTCATAAGACCTCTAAGTTCCCTTGGTAAAACATCAGCCTGAATCCCCATTTCCTGGGGCAGATCGAATCATCTCCATCTCCTAGGCTCACCCTTAGATAGTCACTATCTAAGCCACTATTCTATTATGCCAGCCACTATTCTAAGCACTTCACATATGTTGACTCTCTGATCCTCACAGCAGCCCTAAGAGATAGTTACTCATGTCATCGCCATTTTACAATGGAGGTAACTGTTGCACAGAGAGGTCAGTTGACCTGCCCGAGTGCACACAAGTCCAGGAGGAAGCATACTTCAGGAAGGATCTCAAAAATTATATTCTAAACCTTAGGAACAAGGCAGAACTGTTGAAAGCTGGCCTGAGAAGCCTTAGCCCATGAGTGGCAATCAGGGGCTCCTTGGCTGAGATTTTGAGGACCAGACAGGGCAAGGAAGCTCTTAGAGGCTGGAGTGTTCCTCTTTTGGAAGCACCCAAAAGCTTGTCTCTGTCAAAACCACAACTCACCGATACATGTGTGACACTTCCCAAGTGCAAGCACACTGGCGTTTCCTTCCTTGATGGATTGGTACAGCCACCCTATGAAGTACAGGCAGAACCAGCACCGTTTACAGGTGAAGTCACAAGGAACTTAGCACAGGGCGTGCCGCATCACTGGGACTCAATTCTTATTTGTCAAATGAATGCTTGAATAACTAGATATTGGATGGATGGATGGATGGATGGATGGATGGATGGATGGATGGATGCATTCCTGGAGGAATGGCTGAGTAACAAGAGAGTGGGCTTGTGTTTCTGTGTCCGGGTGCACAGCTGGTGTCAACTTCCTGCATTGAAATCATATGAACTCTGGCCAAGCCCTGGAACCACCGAGAGCCTGAACTCAACTCCTGAGACCCTTATTTGAAATCCCCTCATCCTATGCCTGCCCCGTAAGTCCCCATGCTCCACGGAGTCTGGGCAGAGGCAAGCCCTTCACCGACAGGGAAAGGGGACTGGGCCTCGGGTGGGTGGGGTTGAGCCCACCATCTCCTGTCGTCTGCTCTGATGAGCCCCGCTGTTCCTTGGAGAGCCATACCATTGCTGCCTGGGGAAGAAGGCCATTTCCCTCCTCTCCGGTGGATTCTCGGTGGCGGTTCCTTTACTATTTATAGTCCGCTGCCTCTCTGCTGTGCTCTGGCCCGGCGGGGAAGTGAGCACCTCTGATTGGATTTCTCTTTTCTGGGTTCGAGCTAACACGGAAGTACAGCATCCTCAGAGGCCATAGCTTCTGAGCCTCACGGATGCTTGATCAATGCTCCTACTTTTAGCTGAAGGTTGGAACCAATTAACCGTGTTAGCTTCTGCCTTTGAGGGCTGTGTCTGCAGGCACGGGCGGCATGTCAGGGTTACGGCCCTGCAGCCTCAGCTCGCTGTGTGCTGGCGGCCAGAGCCAGCTGCCACACTGCTCACACCACCTCTGGGTGGAAGCTGAAGCCTGGACCTGGGCCTGGGTTCAGCAGGAATGTCACCTGCACGTTCTAGCAGCCCGTTCCTGAGTCCTGCCTCCTGTGCCCGTTGCCAGGCTCGCGTCTCCATCCCCAGAGAAGGCAGCCCAGCAGTCCACCTCCCTCCAGCCAGTCACAGCTCTGAAGAGCCGGGATGGAAGAAGAACAGTGACAGTGGGTGGTCCCGACGTCCAGAGGCAAAGGTTCAGCTGCCCTGCTCTTGCAGCCGCATGTCTTTACCGGGGATGGAGCATTCCCTGGGTGAATGTGAAGGGTCTGCCCATCCATGGTCTCCTCACTCATCTTTGGTGAAGATCTTACAAAGCAAGTGAGAGAGGAGAGGGAGGATGCATCACTGCCATGCAGTTCATCTTGGCTTTTGGCCCCATGCTAGGCCCTATGAAGGGTGGAGGGACATGAAAGTGAATGAAACATGTTGGCCATTTAGGGGCCCCAGGCCATGGAGATGACAGACACACTTAAGTCTCGGGGGCGCATGGCAGACTGTTCTCCAACAGAACTCCAAAAGTGCAGCCAGGAAGGAGGAGTGAAATTTTAACTGGGGATGGGGGTAGGGTGAGGGGGCCTGAGGATTGGGGCTCAGCTTGAGGAAGTGAACGTGGAGCTAAGCAGCCCAGGCAGAGGGTCAGCACCAGAAGAGCTCGGTGGCAGGAAAGACAGAGCGCCTTTGGGAAGGAGGAGGTGGTCTGCTGAGAGTATGGTGTGCAGAGTGGAATGGGAGTTCTTAAGGGCAGCAAGGAACGTTGCTAGGTAGAAAGAAGCTGAGGTCAGGGCAAGGAGTTTGGGTCTTCTTTTTTGGCAATGGGGAGCTGTTGATGGTTTGGGGCAGGAGCTTAATGGACCATGCTTCAAGAAGAATGTTTTGGTGTTCTGTGTGTGTGTGTGTGTAAAACTTTGCTGAGAAAGACATTTCACAAATAAGCATCTATCTCTCCCAAGTGCATTCTCAAAGGTGGCTGAGAAGAATGGAAAATCTTGGTATGACCTGTAGTTCCTCCTAGGGACACCAAACTTCTCTGGTAGTTTTCAGCTCCTGCCTTCATGTCCTTTGTCCCCCTCTTCCTGGGGACCCCCATCTTATGGAGGGAAGTGCTAGCCTGGAGGCCCAGTGGTGGAGGTATCTGTCATCTGGCCTCCCTCTCTTGCCATCACTCCCTTGAAGTTTGTGCAGGGGAGGAAGGCGCTGGAATGCTGCCTGTCAAATACCTCTGCAGGTGAGCAGCTGTGCACAGCGCTCATCTCAGGAGCAATTTAGACATCCAGGTCTCATCAGGAAGGAGAGGTATGAACCGGGCTCCTCGAGGTCTCTATGGTAACCAGTTACAGTCTTAGCTGGTGGCAGGGAGGGAGTTGGGAGCCCGGGGCTGAGTCACCCTGAGGGGGAGGCTGTCCCTGGGTGGGTGGGTGGATTCAGGTCAGACAGAGGGAGGGGCTTCCGACAGCAGCGCAACCCTCTGACATCCAGAGCTGCTCCTGAAGGAGGGCTGGCTGACTCTGGGATTGTGATGTGTGTGTAAGTTTGAAGTCCTGGCCCCAAGGATGGAGTGGGGGGAGGTGGGGGTGCACCCATTGTCATTTCAGGTGCCTGGGGACAGGTATAACAGAGGAGATGAGAACAGGAGAAATAGACGGGCTCTCAGGACCCCTCTCAGCCTGGTCTTAGCCAGCTTTCCTCCGCTCTGAGCACAAGTACCACCCCAGAACCCACTATCATCTCAGGGTCCTGGGATCCATCCTCACCAAACTGCTTCCTAGCCCAGGAGGGACCAGGCCCTCTATTCCTATGGTTGCCTACTAGTGCCTTTGACTGACGTGGCTTTTCTTCTCCTGGGGACCTCAGCCCGTCCTCAAGACCCAGGTCAAATGCCAGCCCCTCCTGTGTTTCCCAACACACCTCCCTTCCCTCTCCCGGGGCACCTGCCACATGGATCAGTTGAGGCTCTGTGTGGGTGTCACTGATGCCTACCAGAATGTCAGCACCTCTCAAGCAGGCCCAGGATCTCTGGGTGCCAGGACCCAGCCACGGGCAGCTGCAACAGGCTCGGCGGATGCTTGAAAGAATGAACAAAGGTCTGGTGTTACTTGCAGGCAAGCCTGCAGCCCTGGAGCTGTGCTCAAACTGCCTGCAGCCACCACTTGAGTTTTCAGGCTAAGCTGCCGTCTATCGAGCAGGTTGCCAAAGCCTGGGTACTGTCCTGGCCGGCCAGGGGTCTGGATTGTCCCTTCAGGACATATACCTATATCTGTATGTATATATGTCCATCTAACTCCTAACTACCTACTGCCTATCTGTGGCCTATCTATACGTGTTACAATGTTATATATCGTCTCCATCTATCTCCCTCCTCTATATGTATCTATCATCTATGCCTATTATCTATAACTATGTCTTTATCCAGCCATCTGTCATCCATATCAATCTATCATCCATCTATCTATGATCAATCTGTCATCCATCTATGATCTATTCATCTGTATGCAAATCTCTATCATCTACATCTATCATCTATCAGTCTATGTAATCTATCCATCTAATCTCTGTCTACTGTCTAATCTATCTCTACCCTGTCTATCTAAAGGAAAGGTGGGTTGCTTGCTGAAGATCTGGGTGGTGGAGGGTCTCCGAGGAGGTGAAAGTGAGAAAGGAACTGGAAAAAACAGAAGAGGTGAGGCCTTTTGGGCTCAGCTGGCCAGGGAGAGAAGAGGTGGTGGGACGCGCCGGCTCCAAGCGGGGCAGGCAGGAGTTGGGGACCCAGCGCAGGCCGGGACGCTCCCCAAAGCTGACTGCGGGGGCGGGGGCGGGGCTGCGGTGACGTCATCCGCAGCAGTGTCGAGGAGGCGGGGCCAGGGACCGCCCCTGCCGAGGGCCCGCGCTGTCCCGGAGCGGATGGGGGTTTCCGGGTGATAGCCAGGTGGGGAGGGTGGGAGGGAAGCGTGGGCGAAGGCGCTCCTTGCTTCGGAGCAGCCGGCTCAGGATCGAGCTTGGTGCCAGTGCCGCGAGAGACCCCGCCCCCCGAGCTGCGCTACTCCCCATGCGCCCCACACGCCCCATGGCACTAGGGTACTGTACCCCAGCGCACATTCCCCCAGGGTCCTCAGCCCCCGCGGAGCCTAGTCGCCCGCAGCCGGGAGCCCTGACCCTCCCCATCCAGAGCGCGGGGCAGGACGCAGAGGGCCCCCCCTTCCCCCCACCCCCTCCGCGCACAGCAGCGTCAGGGTGCGGGGAGGACTGTCTCGCCTGGGGACTGGGCTTTTGATCCGGCTGGCCGCCCTCTCCCACAGTCGGGCTGGTCCAGGGGAGCTGCGCCCCCACGATGGGATGCGAGGGGGTAACAGGGTGGAGCGCCGAGGGGAGGACGGGCTAGCTCGGGCGGGGTTGGGCGCGCAGTAGAAGAGGGCAGGGAGCGCAGACAGTGTGCCGGGCTTTAGCGGGGTGGGGTCTGCGGATCAAACCCAGCCGGATCGTGTGAGCCCTGCGGTCCGCCCTTGTGGACCCCGCGCTTGTGGACCCCGCCCTGCAGCCCCGTCCTTCGCAGGAGTTGAGACTTGGAGAGAAGCGTGGGTCCGAGCTGGCACCGCCGCCCACCATTGGGGCGCCTCGGGCACAGCGCTTCCCCGCTGAGCCTCAGCGTCATCCGTGGACCGCTCTAGATAACGCCAAGCCCACCCCCAGTCCGAGTTCGTTTCCCTCTTTCCCCTCCCACTTCTCACCTTCATCTCCCTCCCTGCCTCTCTTTCCCGATGACCGCCCCCAGCTTTCTCTGCTCCCTTGTTCCCTCTGGTTCTGAGCTCAGCCAGTGGGGGGCTCTGGGTCGGGACCACAGCCAGCCCCGCTGCCTGCCTGAGACCAGAGAAGCCCAGAGCACCTGGATGCAGACACTCATCCCCTTGGCCAGACCTGGCTGGGTTTCTCTGCCGGCGCCCCCCTCTCCTCCCTCTTCCCCCAACTCTCTTCACGGTCCCTCCCTGAGATGGGGAGTGATGGTTTCTAGCAGGTGTGGGAGTTCCGGGCAAAGAAGCCTCCAGTGCATTTAGACATGTCCTTGTTGCTATAAATACTCTCCTTCCCATAAACAGTTCCTAAATAATCTCAAAAATCTGGACCAAAAAAAAAAAAAAATTTAATCCCTCTTTCCAGAGAGTTGGGCATCCCGGATGTGCTCAGAAGGGTAAAAATAAAAGTGCAGCATGAGAGGATTTCAGAGCGATGCTAAGGAAGTTGAAAGTGGAACTAAAAGAATTTGGGTTACTTAAAAAAAAAAGTGCAGCTCACAGCATTTCCCGAGTGAACACGGCCAGGTGCAGGGCACCCAGATCACGCGATCAGAGGCGCCCCCAAGCGCCTCCTCCCAACCCAGGCCCTGACTTCCCTGCTGTAGATGAGTTTTGTCTGTTTGGAAATCTGCGGGAACAGAATCATCAGCCCCTGCGCTCTCGCGTCTGCTTCTTTGGCTCAGCTTCGCGTTGGCAAGGACGATCTGCATTTTGCATGTGGCTGAAGATGGTTTGGAATTTGGATAACCTTCTGATGAAGACAGTTTTCCTCTCTGAGACAGTGGAGGGGCAGCAGTGTGGGTCCTTCTTGCCTTGGATTCATCTTTTTAATGATTAATTTTGGATTCAGGGGGTACGTGTGCAGGTTTGTTACATGACTATGTTGCGTGATGCTGAGGTTTGGGGTCCCAGTGGTCCCAAAAGGGCTTTTTCTTAGGGTCTTCTGAGTCTTTACTCATGAGTACAAGAAGATCCCCGCTGTTACTCACGAGGCAAAAGCTTTGCCCCAAATCTGCGCTGAGCGAGCCTCAATCCTGGGACCTACGTTTTGTTAACAAATTGCCTTTCCTTTCCCCCAGGGAAGACTTTGAGCTGAGATGAAGCCTAGGAAGGTGCGGCTCAAAAGCTGTTGGGGGAACATGCCTGCAGCTCCTGGCCTCTGGGAGGGAACCCCTGGGAGAAGGGAGGCACCCACCTTACTGGAAGTGTTTGCAGCGCCTGTTGTGTAATTAGTGTCCTTGGGGAGCCCACAGGGGGTTTTCCTGCCTTTAAGGAAAGACCATTCACAGGCCTGCACAGGTTAACAGTTTTCCTTTAGATACTCTCCTTTCGTGGTTGCTTCTGTGCCTGCTTTTGAAAATGTGGTCATTTTTAAAACAACCAATTTTCCCAGAAGGGGCGTGAAGGGCAGCTACACTCCTTTGGAGTCTTTTCTTCCTCACACATAATAAAGATTGAGATTACATAGGGAGGATGAATGCTTAGGGGCTCTGAAAATATGGATTATGCAAATGAGCTATTTAAGGACCTTTAAAAATGCTGACCGGATCCCAGAGTATTTACTGGCTGTTAGAAAATGTGGATTGTCTAAATGGGCATTTGGGGGCCTTTAAACACAGATTATGATGGATCTAGAGAGCCTAACAAATCCCTTCTGGCCCATTAGGCCTGTCTGCCGTGTGAGTAAAGGCGCGCCTGGACAAAGCTGACGTTTTACATACACAGTGGCTGGGCATGGATTTGGGTCTGTCCTGCGGGCCTGGATGTTGGTGGCCTTACAGGGACCCTCCCATGAGTGACTGGGGTACAGGTGCGCTGGAAGACAGGGCCATGGTCCGGATGACTCAGGACATCCCAGGACTTCAGAGAGCAAATCCCTACTGTGTCAGGAACCCGACTGAAGTAGGTTTTGACTTTTGTTTCATTCCTCCTGCAAAGCGTGGGTGGGGAATTGGTATAAATGTGAAGGTGCTGGTTTCCGTACCAGTTGGGGGAGGCCTTCCCATCCCCGCTAATTCTAGGAGCACTTGATTAATGGATGGGGGCATTTTCACCAGCAACACAGAGCCCACTGCAATTTAGCCAAAGGAGGTGTCTATTATGTGTCTCTCTTAATGAATATGTGGCAGCAAATTGCTGGTACAAAGACAGCTGAGTCCTTTGCCATCTGGAACCCACCTCTGTCAGACTGACCCAGAAAGAGTCCCTAGAGGCAGCTGGGGAAACCCAACAAGCATCTCAGATAAACACAAGAGTCGGCTTCCTCAAGCTTCATCTCTGTGGCCCTCAGGGTCCATGTTCCTATCTCACTTTGTGTTGGGCTAAAGTAAACCTTCCTCCTGTCCCTCCTCTTCTCTCCTTGATGGAGAAACTTTTAGAAAACCACATGGTGGTGAAGGTCAGTCTCCTCGGCCTCATCCTAGAGACCACGGGCAAGTCTTTTAACCTTGCCAAACCATGGTGCCCTCATCTGGAAGGTGAAGGTATAGATGGTACCTGCTCTTAGGGTCACTATAAGGATTAAATGCCTCATGGTGTTAAGGGCTTAATACATGGTAGCTTGGAAACTCCTCATTTGAGGTTGGCACCCAGCCTGCTGTGTGACCTTGGGAAATTCGCTTCTCCTCTCTGGGCCTCAATTCATCTTCAAGCTGAGGGAAAAGGCATGTCTACAGACAGATGTCCCATTAGGGCTTTCATGGCTATTACATGCCAAGATACTACAACCTGGCAAGATACCACCTTTTCTTTGGGGTTCCCAGGATGTCAGCAAAGCCTTGGACGAAAGATGTTCTGAAAGTGCAGAAGCTTTTTAGAATGGAGTTGCATTTATTATGGCCGTTGATTAAACGTGGCCT